>CAEFZY010026261.1:0-48166 GCA_903066815.1 Brachyrhaphis roseni
CTCTCTGAAATTAATTATAGTGATTCAAAGAGCCCTGACACACAATACCATCTATAAATTTAATAGCACAACAAAAAATTTTATCTTTCTGACACTTAAATCCAATTCGCATAATAATTTGGAACACGGTATACATGACATATACGGAATTCTTTTGGCACAAAAGAAAGATCTGTTTGGAGGAGTTAAGGGTTCACATTACACCAACTATCAAGCATGATTGTAGTATTGTCATGCTGTTAAACTGTTTTACTGCCAGTTGGTTTGCACTAGGTAGAAAAAATATTAATAAATCAACAGCCTAATGGTTTTGCACTCAGTTGGGCATTCCAAGAAGGACAATGATGCCAAACACACATCAAATATTTCGCCCAAATCTCAAGTTTTTGGAAAATTTACAAAACGATGCTTAAAAGTCAAAGTCATTCCAGGAAACAAACTAGTATAAATGAATTCTACAAACATTGACAAGAAGCCAGAAGCCCATTGCTCGTGAATGGATTATGCTCAGCTTGGTATATATTAAAGCTTGGACAAATTGAAGAACATTCTCAAAAAAATTTATGCTTGTTAGTTCTAGATATTACTAATAATTGCTTCTGCATAAAATCTATCCATCTTGGAAAGAAAATCATAAGTCCAAAGTTATTTTCATTCATGCCCAGGATGAAGGAACTGGAACTTCTCACCAGAGCTATAAATATACTTGATAAACCACAGCGGATTAGTTATTGTTCCCCTAAATGATTTTAGACACGACATAATTTTTCAATTGGGTTAAGCTCTTTACTTATAGTAGCTTGAAATATTGACACAACTGGAGCAGTTTAGTGAGCGAAAAATTTATTTCAGTTTAGAACTAATCAGTGAACCAAAGTCCAGTACAAAAGCTGAATTATCACAAGAAATAAAACTGCATTCAATCTGGCATAAGAAGAGACAATGTTAAGAGCCCGGATTCTGAAAGGTCACTGAAATGTTGCACAATTCACTTGAATTCATTATTGCTTTTATTCTTCTTGATAAAGTAGTGATGAGGCACTTATTAACACCGGAACGGTGCTGTCAACCTTCAAAAGTGTTCATTTCTGAATTAAGTGTAAATAATTCAGACTGGATTCTTGTCTGTCCAGTTGAGCTTTAGCCTTGATTCTCATAGAGCCTGAATCTTTTACAGGAATAAATAAATGGCAGATTCCAAAAGGAATTCAGTCGGACGCAGATTATTCCTTCATTTACCCAAGCCGAGCAGGTAAACCGTCGTAACATTCCTACATTGTATGGACGAATGTATGTAAACACGATCCAACTAGCATCCCAGTCTTTCCAGGTCCAGTTTCCTCGTGGCTGAAACCTGAGGCTGGTTTTCAGCTGCTGGTTGGATTTTACAGCTCCAGTCACACGTGGCAGAGTCAGTCCTCTTTGAGCTGTAAGAAGCTGTAGAGTTTTCCCAAGATTAACACTTTATTGCACCAAAAATCTCAGTCGTTGGTTTGAGTGTCAGCTTCTGTGTCTGTCTGCTGAGGAGGGGTCAGGACACCACTTCGTCCCCACTAGGCTCCAGTCCGGGATTATCTGCGCAGACAGGCAGGCTGCTGGGGCCAGTGTGCTTCAAGTTCCAGCGCTGCATCCTTCGGCGGTACCGCTCTGCAGCCTCCTCATCCCTTTGAGCTGATTTCAGAGCCGCAGAGGAGTGAAGGCTGTTGAACAAAGCCCGGAACAACATTCTGCAGAAGAGAAAAGAGAGATTGGAGAGGTTCAATGCTCAGCACCAATTTTCTCTGACTTTTTCTACACATACTACAAATCACAAATCAAAATTTTATATTTTTCCAGATGAAGGTGGTCTGCAAATACACTCTTCATGTTTTACTGATGATGGGTAAAATGTTAAAATCAAGCTCTGATGTGGGAAAACAAAGATGTAGAAGTATGTCTTAAGAAACATAAATCAATGTTTGCATTTTTATCTATTACTAAGTAGAATAAAAGAAAGAAAACAAATATTTTCCTGCAGTTATTTTTTTAATTATTTTCCTTAGAAAAAGATAAAAGCAAATTTTCAAATTCCCATAAAATGACAACTTTAATTCATTAGGTGGCGCTACTGTCTTAACACTTAAGATACCTAATCTTCATTCTCATTGGACATGAGAAGAAGGTCCTCGCTATGAAATCCATATTTATCCAATCAGGCATAAAACTATGAACCCCTGACAGGTCAAAGTCAAATCCCATGCTGTCTTCATTATAGACCCTATTAGTGGGAACGATATATTAAGGAGCAACGTGAACATTTATCTTCTCATACTTAATATATTAGAATCAGGAAACTAATTCTGATTCTAGAATAGCAACTGCAGTTCAGATTTTTGAAGATATTAAGGCTTGTTTTGATTAAAAGGTGTCAGAAAATGGAATGCATTGCAATTTATTGCTTTTGTTTCAGATTCACAGAGTCTCACAACTTACGGAACCTAGTAAATCTTGTGCTAACATCTTGACACCAGATACCAGAGCATACATTCAGGGGGTTGCTAAGAAACGGGTCAGGGCCGTTTTGTACCGACACCTTATTAGGCAGGTGGTTATAATATTATTCCTGATTAATACAATTAAATTTACCAAAGCATGTTCAAAATCTTTATTTAATCACCCTCATTGTAAGCTGTGGGGTGTTTATACCTGCCTTCTAACTCCAAACATGACATTTTCCTAACCGGTTAACACATAATGTTGAAATCAGGACTGAACCTCCTGTAAGGAATACTTCACTAAAGCTCGATGGACATGCCTTTAACACATTTAAGGTTGTTTAATTGATTTTTTCTTATACTTTTTAGCCATTAAACACATGTAAAAGACAATTGTGTGCAACAGCAGTATTACTTGCAATAAAAGAGATGCATATGTCTGTTGACCCAGCTTTAATCTCTCTGCCACTTAACAGGTTGTTAATCACTGTGCTGCTTTTTTTTTTGGCTCATAACATGAACGATGATGTAGAACCATATAGCTCATGAGATAATGTTCAAAACATCTGGAAGCTCAGTACCTTGGTAACAAAGCGGTGAAAGTAGTGAGAGCACAGGTGATGTAGAAGAGAGGCTGGGACATCTGGACTATTTCGACCCTGAACAGGTTGCTGGGGTGGCTGCAAACCACGCAGAAGGCACTGTAGAGCAGCACAAAGCCAAAATACAAGACGGCACTGAGCAGCAACACCAGCATGTGAATCCACATCTGCAACACACAAAGAGGACACGGTTCAATCCACAGCCTGCAGAGACATTCCTGCAAAGACTCCGAGGAGAGGAGTGATGAGTTTTTATCATGGAGGCTCTCACCAGGGTGCTGCTCTCAATGACTTGATGCAGCAGGATGATGAGAAGAGCTGAGGTGTTGATCGGCGAGCCGAATGATAGCATTCCGACATCTGATCCGGCCAGCGCCTGGGAAAAAAAAATCCAGAAAATCATAAGTGTGAGAAGCAACCTGAGTTGAACTCATTGATAAAAGGTTTTAGAGAAAAAACTTACAAAATAAGGCACAAAGAAGCAAACAATGCTTTGGTAAAAGGCATCCAGGATGGTGATCCAGAACATGGCTGGAATGTAGATCTGTAGGAAATTTGATCTGGTAGTCTATTTTGTTGTCAATGTAAGGCAAACAACATGCATTAGTGTTCATTCTTCAGTGGGTCAACACTGTCACATGACTTGAACTAAAACAGAAAGTTTACAATGAACAAAAACAGAAAGGTGACAGCTGGATAATAAATCCATTAAGTTACAATTTTCTCTACATTTACAGTAGTTTTAAATGTTTCCCTCCTGTAAAATTGCAAGTTTTATTGCCTAAGTAAAAGGAGAGGATGATAAATCATTACCAAACTTTTCCACTTTTAGTGTGACACAGATCTAGTACAGTTCAAAAAACCTAACCTAGTAGAGGAAGGAAATCCTGCAATATACTAGTTGCATAACTGAAATAAACATTGAAATATATAACTGAAGATCCATTTAAAATCCAGTTATAGGAAATCTGATTAACAATATAGAAAGTTGAACAGTTGCAGTATAATTTCGTTGCTTATGACTATTTGTATGTTAAGCTATATTTTAAGATGAAAGTTTACAAACCAAAAAGATTTATACTAAGGTATGAATCAAATCCATTACATCAAGCAAAGTGAAGACAGCCATCAAAAGCTTGAGAACAAACTGGAACATTTGAAAAACAAAATTGAAGTGTTTAAAAAAACTGATGAAAAGATGAGATTCCAAATGATCTGGGAACCTGCCAGGAGACTGGCAACCACAATGGAGGAGCTTCAATTTTATACATTCCCCACATGTCTAGACAATGCAAAGGAGAAGGGTAGCAACAAGCCTTTTCTTGAAAAAAAATAAATAAATAAAAAGGAGCCTCAAAGCATATCTGAAATATGCCAAAATCTTGCAGGGCATTCAGCCAGAAATAACTACTGAACTGCAGGTTCAAAAACACGTCGGGAGACAAACAACATACCAACACTGAAGCACAGTGCTGGCAACATCATGCTGTGGGGTTCCCAATCAAATTTGAGCCAAAACCTTCAGGCTTCAGCAGTAATAACCTTTATTTAACCAGATAAATAAGATCTTTTTCAAGAGGCACCTGGCAAGAAAGCTGAAAATGAGGATCAATTTTATTCTTCAGCATTACTAGTATTTTAAGTTTTCCTCCACATCAATAACAGAATGAACAAAGTTTTACTATGGCCTAAACAAGGCCCTGGACAAGAAATATATTAAAACTGAGTAAAAAAGGACCTCAACAAAGTATTAGTTTAAGGGTGTGCAACCAGGTTACTGTAGCTTTCTTGGTTATTCGTTTCAATTCTATAGGAAATTTGTCACATTAAAAGGTGGAAAAGTTGTTATATCCTTTATTTTACAAAAAAAAAAAAAAAACCCTTTGGAACTTTCAAAAGAAGCATGAACAATTCTTATACCAACAAGAACAACCTGGTCTACTGCAGATGGATCAAACTACATATCTTAAAGCTGCCTGTTCCTGTTCTCCCTGTCTCTCAGATGCATGGGATCACCTTTGTGGTCCCTCCAGCTCCGTAGAGCTCAGGGAGATTCATCAGAGTGTCTGCAGGCGTGTCTTGGTCGAGGATGCCGTAGATGAGGGGAGGAACTGAGGTGAAAACCAGATTGAAGAGGATGAGCACCCAGGAGTTGATCATGACGCTCCCAGAGAACCCGCAGAATAACTGATACCAGAACAGCAGATTCACGTACATCTGCACACAAACACAGGGACACAGCGTTTGGACTCTAATCTACAAATCCCTTCCAGAATAAGTTTTTAAAAGCCAGTGACAGTGTGTCATAATTGGGTAGAAAGCAGGCAGAGAACACTGTTAATTTAAAAAGAAATGAAGCTACTTTTCACATAGCTGGTGAGCAAGTCTTACCACATTTTTGTAGATGAAGTACAGGATCATGTTTGCAAGGCGGTGGTAACACCAGTGGCCGTGAACCAGCAGCAGCTTCTTGAGGTGTTTGAATCTGGATATGGCAAAGTCACTGGACATCACAGCCTGTGGAGTGAAGCCAAGGGATAGAAAAATGTTTCACTTCTTCAAGACTCTTTAGCAGAGCCACCATGCTGTGTCTGTTAAAGCTACAGCAACTGAATGACTGTCGTCCTCTCACCTGCATCCCCTCCTGACCAGATATCCCGATTCCGACATCCGCTACCTGAATCATGCTCACATCATTCGCTCCATCGCCTTAAAACACAAAAAACATCTCGAGATAAATTTTCTCCTGTTGTTTTGATAGTTATTTTGTTCCCCCGTCTGTGTCCTTACCCACAGCCAGTGTCATGACACCAATCTTGTCCCGGATCAGTTGGACCACCTTGCTCTTCTGGAGCGGTGTGGACCGGCAGCAGATGACCGCCTTACATTTGCAGCTCAGCTCCAGGAAGCTGTCCTTCAGCTCGTCCTGCAGAGCCCACTCCAGCGTTCGGCCGTCAATGACCAGGATGAAGCTGCTGGTGCTGTGGAAGGAAGACTCCTCCCCGTCTTCTTCACGTCGGACTTCTATTAAAAGCTCCTCAAGCAGGGCTGCACATGCATCCTGAAGGAAAAAGAAGAACAGTGATGTAGATGTTTGAACATCTGAAATGGGCTTCCAAGCAGCAGTCCCAGACCTTGCTTCCACAGTTGGCGGTCAGTAGTCGGTCGTTGGAGTGGAGGAGTTTGCAGGCATTGGCGATGTTGACGGCCGTCTCCTGTTTGTCTCCAGTGAGAACCCACACTTTGATGCCGGCCTCCTGCAGGGCTTCAATTGTCTCCGGGACATCCTCCTGCAGCCTGTCCACGATCCCCGTGCAACCTGTGCACATACAGATTTAGAAAACCGAAACTGTTGACTCTTTGCACACAACGTCATGCTCTTCAGAAAGAGGCCATGTCGGACATCAAAACAACCTGTGTGCGCGCTTCTGCAAAGCTTTTCAAAAACCAGACAAAAGTCTAATATTCCTTTTCAGTTAATTTTACTGTAAAAACGGTCATATGGTGGGTGCTGCGCATTCAACTGCACAAGCAGACAAAGACGCAAACAAAACTTGTCATTATGCCGTAAACCTTTTGATGAGAAAAGATGACACAATGGATACCAGCCATCAATTGTAAGGACTGGCAGTGCTCTGTTTATTTGCAGCAATCACTTTTTACAAGGTATGAATATTAATGTTCAAAAACATTACAGAGTAAGTAAGAGTAATCATTCTGCTGCAGCTTTGCTTCAGATTAGGTCAAAATATCAGGTGTCTTACCCAGAAGAGTGAGGTCATTCTCCAGCCTCTCAGCCGAGTCTAGAATCAGCTCCTCTTGGTTCTCAATGCTGCTCTCTGCCAGCAGCTGTCTCTTAAGCCAACCTTCATACTCGTCTTCCTCCAGAATCTGTTTATGCAAACAACATGAAGTTAACAAAAGGGGCATCGTTTGGATGGCTAGCAGAAGCCTCTTCTCTCATAAAAGAAGATCACATGTCTTACCAACAGACCTGATATCAGACAGAATTATTATCCTTCTATTCGGACGTCACCTTTTTAGCGATGCAGAGTGTGCGGAGGCCTTCTCTAGCGTACATATCCAGGTGTTTTTGGGTCTGCTGCCTGATGTGCTTGTAGATCTCCTGAGCCTGTTCTGAACCTGGAAACAAAAGTGTACACAGTAAAGAAGGAGAAACTGAAAAGCTGATGTGTTTCTGTAATTCAGCTACAAAAGTGGAACTTGTACATATATTTAACAGTGTGATTCTTTTTCTAGGGGTTTTAGATTAGAATTATGTCTCACAGCTGATGAAAACCCAAACTTCAGTTTTTACGATAATTAGTGAAAAGAGTAAAAGCAGAAACGTTGTTCTGCTTTAAAGTATGTCCATGTACTGGACATCATTTGCACGCAGTCCTTACGGGCTCATAAAATAACTCTAACCAGAATCTTTCTAAGCCATCTCTTCAGTCTTTATCTACCTCTCTTTTTTTCAGCCAAGTCCATGATGACAGAGTCTGCTCCCTTGGTGTATACCACCACCTGTCCTGTCAGAGGGTGGCGGACCACCACAGACATCCTCTTCCTGTTGGAGTCAAAGGGCAGGATGTGGAGCAGCTGCACAACTAGAGAGCCGATTCCCGGCAGGTCCACTAGCAGGCTCTCGGCCGAGCGGCCCCTCAGGGTGCAGTGGTACGCCCGGGCTGCGTGGACCAGAGCCGCCTCGTCAGGACTCTCCGCCTCGTACAGCAGCTCATCATCACTGTCCTCGTCTGACTGTACGTCTCTGTCAAGGTCCACATTCTGTTTGGCCCCATCACCGTCTCCCTTTAAGTCCCTTAAGTTCCCCAGATCCTCTAGGCTCCGCCTTGTTGCAGAATCCTCTCCATCCCACCTATCAGGCAAGTCCACTTTACTCTTTAGTGTGAAAGTTTCTTGGCTGGTGTCCAGAGCCAGATCAGACCCATCAATGCTGTTGCTGGGAGGGGTGTTGAAGTTGAAGGAGCCAGTCTTCCCACGAGTGAACAACTTGCTGGTAAAACTGCCTTTGATTTGGGGAGTGGAGAATGAATAGAAATTGAGGCGTTGAAACATCAACTTAATTTCCTCCAGAGACTTCAGAGGTGCTTTGGCTTCTGGAACCTGTAAGGAATACAGAATATTTAATCATTACTGTTAAAAGATCCAAACCTTTAATCGGAGTAGTTTCTACTCACTACATGGCGGGGCTGGCTAGGTGAAGACACCACCACGCTGTTACAAATGGCCAGAGCCAGAAAGAAGTCAGTGATGTAGGTGAGCTCCAGGCTGGACAGACTCTCACTGGAGCTGTCTCTGAGTCGCAGAGTGGAGGAGCAAAGGCTATTCAGTTTCTTCACCAACTCAGGGTCCGGGACCACGTCTTTCGCCTGAGCAAAAACCAGCAGGAGCTGCGTTAGCATCTTGTGTCATCCTAAAACTCAAGTAGCAAATCTATTGCTTTGCAATTGAAATTAAGAAAATATTTTAAAATTTGACACTTGAAAAAGAAATTTCAGAAATTTTGTAATATTTCAATATTCTAATAAACACCACACCTGAAACTAATTCTTAAAAAAGCCAAATAACTTTATTATGAAAAAGCAAAGTTTAAGAAAAAACAATCCTAGCACATGTTAAGAACATGTGTTATATTAATTAGGTCTATTTGGTTGCCAGGTATAACAGTGAAGCTAATCTTTCCTGGTACAGTAATTCAATTTTGCTTCCAAACATTTGGGTTGTAGTGTGTAGGATCTCATTGTGAAATAAATCAGCATATGACAGGAACCCAGAGATAAAATCCTCCCGTCTGAGCTGGAAAACATCATAAACTCAGAATAGTATGATCAAGACTCTGACCATGCGGCTGCAGAAGGCACCGGTCCTCGCCGCAGCATGATTGGACAGCTGGTCCTCCTCCTCTGGTGACTCGGCAGTGAGCGTGTGCAGAGACACAGAGCTACGGTTGCAGCTCAGGGAGCGACAGCTCAGAGATTTCCCACTGCAGACTGACTTCAGAGTCACAGTGTGTCCGGCTGCCTCGTTCTGTTCTGCCTCGTACACCTCCAGCCTCCGAGCTGAGACATAAAAACAAAGGTCAGCAAGACACAGCTTTTCTAGCACAATTGCATTTCTCTCTGCAGTAACAATCTTTCACCAACAGGTGGCAAAGACATTCCAGAGATCTCACCGTTTTCCACGTGAGGATATTCCACCCCATAAATGCTACATCGACGGAACACCATCTTGTTTTCCGTCAGTGTTCCTGTCTTGTCTGAGAACAAGTACTGGATCTGACCTAGGTCCTCTGTAATATTGAGGGCCCGGCACTGGATTCTGGAGTCTAATTGTTCGTTGTAAAAGTCCAAGTCATTGTGGATGAAGTATATTTGACCCAGCTTCACGATCTCAATGGACACATAAAGGGAAATAGGAATAAGCACCTGTTGGACAGAAAATCATAATGAATGTTAAAGGAAAATAGATTTTTCTAACCTGACTTCATGTGGCTATCCAAAGCAATTTCGAGTCTTTAATGAACATTTGAAAGATGTGGCAGCAATTTTTTTTATGCACTGAACCGACAACAGTTGATTGTAATTGATAGATTTGGTTTACTGGAATAAAAGTCATCCAAGTCCAAGACCAAGATCCATAGTAGAAAAATGTATATGAGTCCCCAGTTCAGTTAAAAACTATTTCCTCAGACTGAGAAGAGGTAACTCGATTCTTCAATGTAATCTCAGGTGTGAGATAATGCAGGGGCCAAAGCAGAAGAAGCCAAAAAACTCAACATCCTCTATAAAAAGATATGATGAAACCATGAAGTTTCTAAAAAATGTACCATATTCAGAATTCTACCTTCAGATTTTGTTCAACCATCATTGGAAAAAAAAATCCACTCTTTGCCATGGATGTGGTCATACATCTTTCTTTGGTGATACATGGACCAAGAGAGCCTGTAAAAACAATGCCAGCACCTACTCTTCTCCAAGAACCACCTAAAAAGAGTGTTTTGGGCAGACACAAGCCTTCCCCAGGTGGTTAAAACAAATCATTAAGACTTGACAATAACAATTCCCATGACTGTCAGCCACACTGCAAGGGAACAGAGATAGTCCTTCGGCTATACCAAACTCTGCTCCTACTGAGTCAGAATAACTGCTCTGACACTCCTTCCTTTCTTTAGGTGCAAGATTGTACCTCTAATTACCTTTAGGCAGAGTTCTCAGAAGATTATTTCCAACAACAATCAGAGCAGCAGCATCGTTATCGCTCATGCACAATATAATAAAGAGCAGTCTATCAAAAACACCCCCGACATATTCAGCATACACTCAGTTGTTACTTTTTCTTATAGAAGTCTGACCTCTGAAAACTTAAACAGGCAGCAGTTTTTATTTATTTATTGGTGCCAAATATGTGTAAAACATTTTGATCTAAAAAAGAATAACATTTATTAAGTTTAATTAGAACCTTTTAAAATGTTCTACTGCGTATCAGATTATCCTGAAACGGGTCAATGATAGTTAAAATAAACATTCTGGGCACACCTGGAGTACGATGATCATAGTCCAGAACACATAGAACCCAGCCAAGGCTGGAGGGATCTCCCCATCGACCTGAAACACTGAATGTCTAAAGTTCTTCACCCAGAGGCCATGACCTGAAAATGCAAAAAGAAAACTCAGAACAGCTCATCACACTAAAGGATAATCGCTGAAGAAACTAATATTAGTTAATCTGAAATCAGAACCCACTGTTCTCAGTGTGTGTTGTGTTTTGTGTGTTGCTACGCACCTACAGCTGCAGTCAGACACATGACGATGAGGAGGGCAACACACCATAGGACGTCTGTGTTCAGACGCTTCTCTAGCTGGCTGCGCTTGTACCTCGGCCCGCTGTTGTTCATCATGGCCTTGGTCTCATGACCTGAGTCATACAAAGAGAAAGCGGATAATTTGGTTTTCTGCAACACTGAATGTTAGGCAGAAATGCAAGGATATTTTTGAATTAACATATCACGATAGTGACAAAAAGTCCTTTGGCTGCACTGGAATGAACCTTGAGACTTATGGAACAATGTTCTTTAGACAGATGAGATCAAAGCAAAAATGCTTGTCCATAATGCACAGCATTATATTTGGAGTTAACCAGACACCTGATACCAGGTGTCAACCAATGGTGGGTTGATGTGGTCTTGGTTTTCAGAACCACATGACTAGGGCACCATGCAAACAATGCGTTGACCATACACCACTCCAGAGGAATAAAGTCAAAGGAAAATCCATCTGTCTGACAGTGGAAACAAACCGGGTCATCTGCAGTAAAAGTTTGTTGTACTGGCTCTGCAAAAGTTCTGTTTAAAAGACTTGCAGACTTGAAGAAAGGAATGTCTTACCTCCATGAGCAACACTAGTGAAAAGAGTAAGCTGCATTCTTCCACAATGATTTAAGACACTGATAACTTCAGACAGAAAATCCAAGCAACACAAGGTTTTCTGTATTCAGGTCTGTTTAGCAGACCTGAATACAGTTAAGTTTTAGAGCTTAACTGTGTACAAAAATGCAACTGCCTGGTTACAGCAAAGACGAGGACATGTCTGAGTGACCTCTGTCATGTTTAGACTGTACACTGCATTCAGAGTTGCAGGAGCCATTCTTTGGTTAACCTCTTTAGTCATAGTACTTAATCATATCAAGTATTTAGTCATATCAGGAGTTTCTCAGAATAAACAGTAATGCCTTACAGTTGACAGAGCAGGTACAGTGTAGCATGTAATCATGTGGTCAGAAGCTGGGAAAACTCATTGTGATTCATGGCTGTAGAAAGTACTCTTTTGGCAATGAAATATATCCCTAACACAAACAGAACATAGGTCTCTCCATGTCTTCTTGATGACAAATCCACTTGGAGTGTTTGTTATTCAAAAGATCAATTTTTTGATCAGTTTACAATTATGTACTAGTAGGTCAATACTGGCCTACCTGTGTCGGTCTGTCACAAAAAAGTCTTACTAAAATACACCGAAGTTTGTGGTTTCAAAGTCACTAAATGTGAAGTTAAAGAGGCAGTGCTGTAAAGTGCAGGTCTGTTTTTAGTGATGCGGTGGTCTCACCAGCGTAAACCACGATGCCGACCACCGTCTCGGTGTTGCGGATGGTGCAGCTCCTCAGAAGAAGGTTGCTGCTGTGAAGGCCAACCCGAGCCTCACTCGAGTGCTCGCTGTACGCAAAATAAAACACATAGACAGAATAATAAAGTTTTCTCTGCCTGCCAGATGCCTTCCAAACCCCCCAAAGTAAAAATCAGACTCACATGTAACCTTTGAACCTATTGAGGTCATTGTTGGGGTTCTCACACTCGATGCGACTGTGGAAGCTTTCCGGTGTGAAGTCTGAGCCCTATAAGATAAACATATCAGATGTTACTATAGTTCATGTCTTACCTGCAGAAGCAGAAAATGAAACAAAGTGACTGAAAGGCAGTTTCAATCTGAGACCTGATATGTAAGAATTAAAAATTTACCCAATCCAAATGTTTATTACTGACTAAAATAATGTTAGTGAAAATACAAATTGAAGTTTACAACGTTAGTAGGTTGTGTATAATCTGTTGTGTATAAAGTATAATGAGAGCTAGCCTTTTAGAGCAACACCCCCAATGACCACTAGATGGTATCTGCAAAGAATATGTGCCTGATGGAGTTGCACTGAAAACCATCAGGTTATCTAAGAAAATACAAATAATTGCAACAATATTAGTTTCACTGCTTCTGACCAAAGCAAATGAGGGCTACATATATGCAAACCCTCAAATAAAGCTTTATTAATTTTAGTTACATTGTTTAATTTTCTCTCAAGGTTCTAATGCTCTAAAACCAAAGTCTGCTTATTTGCAGCATGTCCTTATGCTGACTGTGCTACAGTTAATAAAACCCCAAAGTTAATTTCTGATATTCTATAAGATCAATAAAATTCTGCAAACTGAGAACATGTCCCAGCTTTCGGTTTTATTTATTTTTTTTATTTAACCCTGTAGTAGCAAAAAAATTCTGCAGGTTGCATAGTAGTCTAATCTAGGAGCCTATGTTTACCATAAACCTACCACATATGGGTCACATGAACTGTCACACAAACTGTTGCTTTACTCTAGAAATCAAGAGTTTTTGGCTCTACATAATTTCAAGTGACACTGACTCCCATTCAAAATGCCTTTGCTAAAAACATTGCAATTTCTATTTCTTTATTTAGAAAAGAGCTGGTGATATGCAGCTCTTTATTACAATGTAACCAGGTTACTATGAACATATTCAAGTGTTGACTAGATACACAGAACAAATCAATGTGTCAAATCTACTCTGCATCCCCTGACTCAGAACCAAACATGGAGAAGCAGCATTGAGTTTTTATCCTCCATTAATCTGGAATAAGCTTGCAGAAAACTGCAAAATGCTGAAACAATAAGTTCATTTAAATCATGGCTAAAAACTTTGTTTTGGGCTGCCTCCAATTTATAACAACTGGAGCATTAATAATTGTAGTCTGTAGTTCATTTTTTTAAAATGTCTTTATTGTGGCAGTGCGATGTAATGTTTTCCGTTTGTTGCTTTATGTTATTATTATGCAAAGCACTTTGAATTGCCTGTTGCTGAAATATATACATACATTAGTGTTGCTTGCAATTAAAATACCATTTATTGTGACACACATAAAAGTGAAAATGAAAGAAAACAAGTGATAAAAATAATGTAAAATCCTCACATCACATAGATAAACTAACAGCAACAGAAGATGACTGAGAAATGAACTGTATTGTACTTTAGATTAAAAAAAACAGAAATGTATCACTGCTATCACATTTCTGCTGAAATGCAGCAGAAATGTGATAGCATTTGGCAAAAGGACTTGGTGACAGAAACTCAAAATATTCCTGTTTTTCCACCAGCAAAATGTGGTCTGACGTCAGTATTACATTACTTTGTAACGCATTACTTTGTAACGCGTTACTGACATCAACAAGGAAAAGAAAGTTAGACTGAGTTAAGGAGAAGATGCATGGAGCAAAATAGAGGACAATCCTAAGGCAGAACAAGACTTGAAACTGCGACAGAGGTCCACCTTCCAGCAAAACATACAAACCTAAGCATACAACCAGACCTAAATCCAACTTAAATACCTATGTGTTTTTATAGATGCTTTCTATACAATCCAACTGAGACTGAGGTATTTTGCCATAAAATAAAGGACCAAAATGTAATTGCTGGATATTTAAAGATGTAGAGACACAAACTAAGACTTGCAGCTGTAGCTGCAATAAAAGGTGGTTGTACAAAGTATTTAGTCCAGAGGACAGGCTGACTACAAATAAAAGCCACAGCTTCCAGACTTGACCATAATTAAAGATCTTGTAATGTCTACCAACTTTAATTTATGTTCCCTGATGTCAGAAGTGCCATTCAATTTATGTTTTCGGTTTTCTGAGCAAACTAACTCTGAACTTCCAGCTTATCATCCCTGTAAAGCCGAAATAATTATATTCTCTGAACACTTTCATTAAGAAAGGATTTCCTTTTAACACTTTTTGGAATATTAAAAAGCAACCTGCCACCAACAACCACTCAAAGTAAAGTCAACTATAGCAGATTAAGTTAAAATACGGTGTTACCTGTAGAGAACTGTCTGACACAACCTGCCTTTGTTTCAGGTTGGTCTCTCCATCCAGGTTTGCAGTTTCAATGTAACAGACCCCACGAGGGTCAGAGGAGTACAGCAGCAGCAGGTCAGCTGGGATGATTTCATTACAAGACAAACGGACAAAGTCTCCGACTCGCACGTCACTCCAGCACCGGTCAACGTAGGACTTCTGCTTGCTGTGGTAAAACAACGAAAAAAGAAATTTAAGAAATATGTGACATATTTACTCTTATTTTAAAATAGCAAAAAAGACATGCTCTCATCCAACAGATGAAAAATATCTATGATAATACAACCTTAGAACAACCCTTTGTCACAACTTCACAAAACTAACCAAAAACACAAAAGCAGAGACTTAAAAACTTTTTTTTTTTCCTGTTGTCTTTATGTCCTAATCCATTGTTAAGGGGTATTTTGGCCATCTGTGCCTATTCTTCTTTCCAGGGTTGCGTCAGTTGATTGAAATTTGCTGACATTCACTTCCGTATAATGGTTCCTTGACACATTGGAACACAGTGTGTCTTGTAGATTTTGCTTTATTTTCATTGCCAGTTTTGCTTGGACAAGTTTAAGCTGTTGAATGGATGAACTCACATTTGATTCTAGAATGCTTTGATTCGCAGAGAAGTTCATAGTCAACTCATGATGGAAAGGTGCACAATTCCTGTGACTAACAAAACAAGCCCATATCATCAGCCGTCCATCAGCTGAACGAGGTTATCGTCCTGATTTGATCTGTTTTTCTTCTCTCCATATAATGCTATGAATACAGCCAAACACACCTGTAAGCATAACTCCATACATGTACATCACAGTCTAGATGTACATTAGGAATTAAACAAGACTTGTAAAACATCACACCAGATAAGCTGGGTTTCTATCAATGAGCATTTTATACTTGCTCTCTGACACAGTTTTCAAGCAAGCGCACAGCCAGATGATAGACTGTTATTGCTCAGATACCATTTAGTGTGAAGATAAGATGTTCAAACATATTCAGCAATAACTTCTTGTTAATAATCAATGACACTGCATATCTTTCACTGAACATAAAAACAACATTTAGAAAAAACAGACTGATGGAAGTCCAGCTCTGAGGGAAGTTTTAACATTCCTCAGATTTCGTCAGACATCTTATAAGGATAATAAACTTCCAGGCCTTCTTTGACATGATGGCCATATGTATTGCAACCTAACGACAGACTGTAAGTGTTCAAAGTGCATGTTTACTCATATTATGCCAGTTTATGACACTTTAAATACACTGACCTGGATGTTCTTGTTTACTGCAAGATCAATAAACATACAAAACACTGATCAATAAATTATTATGATCAATAGTTTCACCTACACTTTATGGAAGAACTGAAATTGCTATAACAGCTTTAACTCTACTAAGAAACCTAAAGTTTAGGAGTGCATTTACAGGAATGCATTAGTAAGGTCAGACACTAATGTTGGACAAAAGAAAGAGTGTGTTTTCCAGTCTCCGCTCTACTTAATTCTAAAAAAAGTCCTATAAAATTGAAGTCAGCCTAGTCAAGTTCTTTCTCACCAAACTTGCTTATAGATATCCTTAAGAGCCCTTAAGAACTTCCCTTTGTACTTTGGTCCCCTAATGTAAGAAGAGGAAGGGACCATTCCCAAACAGTTCTCAAAAAGTTAAAAGCATGCAACTATAAAAGACTCCAAAGCACGATGAAAAAGTACATGTCAATACACTAAAAATGGATCCAAGCCCAACACCTGAAAAACTGTCTAACATATCTATGTCCACCTTCCATCAAACATTACAATTGACAGAATTCAGTTAGTCCAGCGTTGTTTACCCAAAGCTAGAAATGTCCATTGTATTGTCAAACTGAGAAGAAGGCTCTGTCACTGCAGATAACCTATTTTAGTGCTGTATAGTCGGGACGTCTGTAGCTATTGACTGCAGAAAGAAATCACTCAGTGCACAATTTTTCTCTTTTACAAAGGTTTTTAGAAAAAGCCTGAGTGCCATATTACTGGATTTCATACAACATTCTCTTCCACGTTGATGCTGGTGATGCCCGGTTTTATCAGTGAAACTACATAAAGCTAACAAGTTACAAAACAAAGTCCTGCTGTGTGTATAAAAAAAAAGGATGAACTGAATTGTATTTCACTTTTAACGTCAAATAAAGTCATAGTCATTAGGACCTAAATACATTTGAAAGTGCTCAATACCTGTGGTACTTTCGATTATGATTTGTCTTTTATTCAAAGGAGTCATTTATTTCTATAATTGTTTTTAAAATTAGGATCTCACACTCCCACCATGAATAGAAATAAATTATCCATGACTTTACTACTGAATGAGTCCAGGTCCAACTATTTCTCTAAAGATTTCATAGCTCAGTGTTAGGGTTTCCTGTTTTGTTTGTCTGATTAATTTTAAACAGTACTATGAATAGCTAAATATAAGTCCCTTAATGGTCTAACCTTTTAATTTGTTGGTAGACTTGTTCTTCCTAGAATAGTCAAAACTAAAACAGCTGAAAAGGTTTTAGTTTTCCAATACTTTTATTTCTAGAACAAATTTAATCGCCATCAACAACCTGTATACTTTTAATTTCAAGCTCACAGCTTCGTTGGACCCTGTAAAAGATAAAACTACTTTTAGTACCTTTGTTCTCTAGGTCAGTGAAGGACTGTTGGCTACCTTTGTTAAAAATAAACCAGATTTATAGCGCTAACAGCACTAAGAAATTTACTTTTTTTTGTCATTACCTTCTAGAATTTTTCAAGCCAGAAGAGTTAGTCTTTAACTTTCGGAGAGAAGTGTTAGTAAGTAAAAGGGGGGAGATTCTAACTTCCAATTAGAGGAAATCTGTTAAAGTCTGAAAGAACCAAAAGGACAAACCTGCAGTAGACTTGACAGAGGAGATTGTTGATTAAGCAATCCGATTTAAACCTGCGGTAGTCCTCAAAGATGTCCTTAACGGCTGTAGCCGACAGCACCAGTAAAATAGGAATCAGAGAAACCTCTGGCTGAAAGGCCTCCACAATCGGGATAAAGTTTAAGGCGGCAAGGAAAATAAAGTAGACATTGGCAAACCGATGGAGCTGCTCAAACAGATTCTTGGGAAGGAAGGACAGGAAAGAATACTTTGTGGTCCGGATCCTGTTGCTCTGGTATAACTTTAGAAGTTGCTTCAGTTCCTCATCTTCAGTGAAGGAAGGAACCACGGTCCTCCTCTTCTTCAGGTGTTCCTTGTATGTCCCAGTCGGCCGCTCCAAGCTATACATTGATCTACTGCGGCAGCAAAATTCAACCTAGAGGTCTATGATTCTGAAATGATACCCTCCTGTCCTCAATGTTCTGTCTAAGGAGTAGTTTTCATCTAGAATCTGTTCTTCCTTTATCCGGATCAGATTATTTTGGTCTGTCCACCACATCCTGCTGAAGCACAGAAACACCGGGAAAAGGTTGGATTGGAAGAGTTACTGGCATTGATGACGCGCTTCATTGCCACTCCTCCACAGAACAAGACCAAGGTTCAACTTTTACAGCCACCTCCAAAGACTGATAGATAATGCAACCAAATGTAACAAACAGGGAGTGCCAAACAGCTGAAAAGGCCACGCGCTTTCAATTACTTTGAAGAAACTTCTCAAAGATCAGAGCTGCAAACTCTGTGGATCTACATAGATGGCTTTCATTAAATACAAAGCTGCGTAGATCAACTGTGACTTCCTGACCAACATAGAGATAAAAAGGAAAACTAACTTCCAGGAGCTTAGATGGAGATAAAGGTATGCTTAAGGGCCACTTTGTAAGTCTTTTGTTTCTGTAAAACTCAACAAGCAAGATCCAGATCTTACCCATCTGGATCCTTTCCCTTACCTTCCTTGAGTCCATTTTTCACTCCCACCAAGATAACTTCTCAAGAAAAGCAGTCCAAAGAGAATAGAATTTTGTAGATACCCTCAATACACAAAAGATATTGTAATGTTACTTTAAATTAGGAGTCCAAGGGAATCCTGTTGATACCCAAATTGCACTCTCTCATTGAAAAAGATTAGATTGTTCAAGATGCATGCACAGAAGTTTTAAAAAAGGTTACTTTGACAACATCACTTGAATTTCCAGTGTGTGGAGTTCTTCTTAAAAGTTGTCAGAAAAAAAAATTAGCAACAATTTCATGTGCTCTGGCAAGTATAACATATCACAGTCCTACTCCTCCCAAGCATGTTCAGCTGACTGAAAGAAGCCTCCAAAAAATTTTCTCAACGTTACAGGAAACATTGAATTGGTTTATTTCAGGTCACAAAAATTAAGATGCGGAAATTTAAGATCAATAGACCTCACTAAGAGGAAACCGTTTAAAACTACAATTAGCAAAATACAGTAAAGCTCAACTGTTTTAGAGAAAAACAAGTTTGTGTAATGCATCTTTGTGGTAAATATTTATTTTTCTTTCAAAGTGTGAAACAGTGGTGCCGCTACCTAAAGCTTTATTCTGAGAAATGAGTACCAAGACATATCTTGCTATTTGGTACCTGACCCCAAGCAAACAGAAGTCATACTGAAATCAATTTGCAGAAAAAATAAACAAATATAACCGTTAAATCAGATTTAATGCAACTCAAGCTCCAACATTTCATACCAGCAATATTAGTTTTTCTAACCCTTTTCTCATGTAAAATTATACATGGTGAGAGTGCAAACTCTATAAGCAAATTTGATTAGCCATATTGCCCATTCAGCCAAGAGGAGTTTCATTTATAGTAACAAGGTGGTAGATTACAGTGCAAACTGCTTGTTGTGGTGAAAACTACTTAAAACCGATTTAAACCATAAAGAAGTTCTTGCAGACTGCTTACGTGCTTTTCTGGTTTAATCTTACAGGCTATTAGAAACATCTCTCAGCAGTGAGCTGTTAAATTGTGGGATTTGTTGTCCAGACCTTAAGTAATGAAACTACAGCCTTTGTCAACCACTTAAACCAATCCACAATCTTTGATTAAATTCTAATATCTGTGGGGCAGAAAGATGAGCACACTGAAAGAATACAACCAAAAAACTAGTCTTATTTCATAAAATGGGTGTGCTTTACCCTGAGAAAATACAACAGGTGGTTCAATTCTGCAAAACTTCAGGCAAATATGACAAAATAAGTTGCATCACTTATGGAAATGATGCACCTTGAAAGTTGATGTAGTTCACCTCAAAAAGTAATACAGGTTTGTCACACCAAATTTAGCAAAAATGATCAAGAGCTGTAATTAGATTTACCATATAAAGCCAGGCTTGTCTTCTTGATGGCATAAAACCCTGGATGACTTAAATTTTTTTGCTGCTAAATTCAGACATGACAGTATCTGAAAAATAAACAACTCTAGATGGCATTAACATGGCTTTCAGTATTAAAGTAAGGAATCTTGGTCTCATGACACAGAACTTAGTGAGTTTCCAGGACTTCCTTTTTCAATCTCTGTAAAATTTAGATCGAAATAAACTATTTCAAGCATTGTTACACATATGTGCTATTAGGAAGTTAAAAAATAATACAGTAAGAGGAGAGATTATATTACTCTAATTTCAGCTTCTGTTCATTGGCTTCTTGTTCATTTCAGAAAAGAATTTAAAAATGTCCTTCTTCCATATGAAGTCATTAACAATAAAGTTTCATAAGACATCAGGGATTTGATTGCTCCTAACAGAGCATTTGGCTCTCAGATTGTAGGTTTACAGCTGGTTTCTGGAGTCATAATTTACTCTAGAACGATAACGTATGATCTTTTCAAGTACCGGTACATATATTCAGCCATTTCATTAGTCACATGCACAAAACATATTCAATTCTCCAAACATTGTCAGACAGCAAACGTTCACTTTACCCTCTGATACCCTCTGTGTAAGAGTTTTTACTGTGTAGAATATTATTATTCAGGGGTAGCACTTAGGACTCAGTGTGTATGGTTCACAAAAAAATGTTTTCTTGATAGTCACAGTTGGTAAGAAAAAAAAAATCCCATTAAATCCCATAGGAAATGAATTTGGATCATTTTGGACCCACTCACGGAAGAATGGGGTAGTAATATAAAACATGCTATTTCTTAAAATGTATGAAAGGTAAATACAAAATTGTAAGTGCATGATATCAGTAACATATTTTTTTGAGGAATACCTGGAATATGAAGTGATGAAAACTTTTCATTACAAAGATATTGCAAAAAGATGACCTCACCGGGTCAAAAAGGACCCACTTACACACCAGAGGGTTAAGATCTTAAAGTTCCTGTTGTAGCTTTGTTTCAACCATATATCTTTTTTTTTTTTTTGCTCTGATGAACATCAAAATGAAACAAACTAAGTTCAATTTTGGCTTAAATTTAAATTCAATCGTTTCACTTTCATTTAAACCATGTTACTTTCAAGATTTCCACTTGCAATAACACAGGCTCATTCATCTGCAACATTTCTAAAGTGCAAATGCTTTGGATGGAGGCAAGTAGAAGATTTGAGTTTGAACGAACTCACCCACAGAACACACGCACCAAGTTGTTGTTGACCTTCTTGTCAAACAAATACCGTCTGTAATCCTCCAGTGCATCTTTGATGGCAATAACTGTTAGAACCACCAGTAGAGGGATCATTGTGATCTCCTTCTCAAAGGCCTCCACAACCGGAACCCAGTTAAGCAACGCCAGGAACAGGAAGTAAAGGTTGGCCGCCCTGTGGAGATCAAAATAAAATGTTATCTTGAAGGACTGTGTAGTCAGTGGGACCATCAAGGGGGGTGGACCAGGCTGTAGGGGTTAGTTTTATTTGTTGTTTATCATGATAAATTTCTTGACATTGTAAGAATTATGATTTATCATTGTCACAATAAATTCCAATTTATAGAAAACCGGAAAATTGTCTGCTTTGTTGATTATTACTTATGCTATGTTACTCCCATTTATTCAATGGGAGTAACAATAAATATTGATAAATTTGAAAATATAATTAAATACAGTTACTGTGTGCAGTTTAGTGATACAAATTCACTAAACCCTACGGCTTGTTGTCATGAAGAACCTTTTTTACAAATAAATGTTGTCAAGAGCAGTATTTGTGTTTGTAGGGATATGACGGCTGTGACATAGTTATTACTGTCACATTTATCATTACCACAATGGTAAATGTGACATTGATAAATGTTATTGTGACAAAACTGTACGCCATTTTACCCATCACAACCACAAATTGTTATTAACATCATAATGTTATCAAATAGAAAAAAAGTAATTAGAACTAAATGACAGATGTATTAAAATGTACTTTACAAAAACAAACCTGAAAAGTGTAGCGTGCATCTCAATGAAATCATTATTCTGATGCCCTTAACAAGACCCAGTAAAGCAAATTCTCTTCAGTAATCACCTAATTAGTAAATTCAGTCCAACTGTGTGTAGTTTAATCCCAGCATAAATCCAACAATCTGTGAAGGCCTCAGAGGTTTGTTAGAGAACATTATTTAACTATCAGCATCACAAAGACCTAGGAACACAGCACACAGGTCAGAGAAAAGTGATGGAGAGTTTTAAAGCACAGTTAGGTTAAAAACAATATTACAAGCTTTCATCTTCTGAAAACAGAAATGGTACGATACAACTACAAATCTCAGAGGAATGAAGCTAAATGGAATGCAATCCTGGAAAAAAAGATGTTAACATTCATCCAGAGCTGTAAGAGATCAAAGCACTTTCCTGTGTTTGAATGGTCTAGTGAAAGTCCAGGCCTAAATCCAACCGAGAATATGCAGGAGAACTTGGAATTGTTGTTCACAAACACTTCTTCCCCATCCTGACAAAGTCCAAGTTTATCTTAAGAACGTAGATCTGTAAAACTTTCAGTTTCTAGGAAGGAGTTCGGGTCATCCTGACCTGCAGTGACACTCCAGCTCCTCCTGCCGGTTCACAAGGCATTCTCAGGTCAGACTGGAGATACATTTCCCTTCCTAAGTCTCCTTCTTGAAGCATTCACCAAGCTTTTTAAGGGTTAACTGTGTGTTTGTACATTTCTTAAAGTCTCCATAAGTCAAGTGTGTAACGCTTCCTCTAGGTTGGTTCTGAAATGACTGTGTGGAGAACTAAGTATTTTTGTGTTTTAATCCTGATTGTGGCAGGATGGGGCAGGAGATGTACTGCTGGATAACATTGCTCTGATCTGTCATGATAAAGAAGGATCTGAGACAAAATGTTCAACCTATGAATTTTCTGTTCAGTCTACATTTTAACCCTCAATTAAGGTCATAAGATGTGGATCATAACAGAAAGAATAACATACAATTACCTTTTCTAACTTTCTGAAACAGCTAATTATCTGTTCAGATCCCAGAATAAGTTCTTAACGAAGAAGTTCAGACAGACCTTCTAGTGCAGCTTCCAAGCTTATCTCATCTAGATCTTAAATTGTTTTGCAGTTTTTCCTTCATGTACAGTAACTGCTTTATCAAATTACATGTGTCATGCTACCTTTAAACTCTACAAGCTTAAATTTTTACCACTTCCAGTGTTCTGTATTTGCTAAATAGAAATTGTAATCCAAAAAAGCGCTATGAGCAAGCTTATGCAGTCAATATTCAGCAGAAACCTTTTATACATTGTGACATTTCATTTTAGGATATGATCAATGTATCTTGATAATATAAGCATTGGACAAACCATGGTTCCACTTTTTTTCAATATCTGTATCTAAAATTACTGACCTGTGGAACTGCTGGAACAGGTTCATAGGGATAAATGTCAACAGACTGTATTTCGTTGTGCGAATGCCGTTGCCCTTGTACTTCTTGGACACCGCTTCATATTCCTGCTGGTGGGGGCCGTGGCGGGCCAACACCGTCCTCCTCTTGCCGTTGACCCTGTGAGGGGAGCTTTTGCTCCGAAAGCCATCAGGAGGAGAGTACCAGCCTCGCTCCGAGTCTACGGACAGAAGCTGCCGACAGCGATGTCGCACCCAGTGGAAGCGCTCCATCTACGCAGCCCGAGCTGCGGCCAGGCCCCTACTCCCGCGTGGAACTCCGGCTTCTTTCTCAACTCTCTCAACGACGAACGTCTGCAGACGTAAAACAATAAGTCAGTTAAATAGCCGACAAACATTGTCACCCACAGAGATTATATTCACAAAGAAAGACAACACAAAGTTATAACAAGTTATGCCTCAATTGCAATTTGATACAATCCGCATCACAATGCATTTCCCCTTTTCTTCTGCCCTTGTTTCAACACAATGACAGCATGACCTCAACTAGAACAAAAGGTGTTTTCGTTTATTTCTGCATCCAACAGAGGAAGACAGTTCCTAGAATAAAGATGGTGTAGGCGAACAAGTTTCAGCTACAGTAAAGAGAAAAAAAAAACAAGCAACGGAAACCATCTTGATACAGGTCCTTCACCTGAATACATAAGATTTCATTTTTAAAGAAGGCTTGATGAAGCATTGAATGCATATTCTGATCTGTCATGATAAAGAAGGATCTGAGACAAAATGAAGGATGTTCAGATCCTTCATTTACTATACTACATACTAATCACATTTTCAGAGAAACTGTGTATTGTTTTTTTATTGGTTGCAATCTCTATAAAATGAATTTTACTTCATGATATGCTACGTTTTTGAGATGCCCCTGTGTATTGCCCCTCCAATACAATAAAGGATTAGGGTAATTTAATAAAATAATTCTGAAATTAAAGTCAAAATCCTTAGATTACATTCAGAATTCTTAGAAATCTGAAGTTAGAATTCTGAGATTAACTTTAGAATTCTGTGAATACTGTCAGATTTTTATTTTTTTCCCCCAGAAGCTCTAATACCCTTCATTTTTCAAATAACTCCATCAGTGTTATTCATTTCTCACATTTTACTGAAAAATCTCTCATCCTCATGTGGGAAATGGTTGCACTCTGACTTTTTCCCTGCAGCGGTGACAGTATGAACAGAATAGCAGCAGCTCTTTCAGTCATATGATAAGAATCTTATGCCTTTAATCTTGGCTGCAGAACAAATTACATTTTCTTCTTCAAGTCCAAAACTCATCTAGGTCAGAACTCTCTGCAGTTGTGCGACAGGTCAAACCTGCTAACCTCCATTTATGGCTGCTTTATTTACAGATGACATAAGAAGAATTCTTGTTTGTGATGGTCACAGGAAAGGAGTGCTCAAACGTTCCCCTCCCCCAATTCGCAGCACAGCTTAATGTTTAAACTTTGGAGTATTTTGGACATGTCAATAAAATGCTTTATTGTAAAAATACTAGCCCTGTAGTATTTTAAAACCTAAAATAACACAGCATTGACGTTAGATTGATTTACAATGTCTTGAGCTCTATTTTAAAAACTTGATTATTTTTTTTTTCAAATGGTTAAAATATATATATTTAGACAAACACTCAGTTTTGTTTATTTTTTTCTATTTAGCAGTTTATTTGAGTTATTCCTTCTTTAATAATCCATAAGTTAGAGGCAATGCAACTAGCAGTGAAACAGTCCCACAGCATGAAGCTACCACCACCTTGTTTGAGAATTGGTAAAGTGTTCTTAGGTTTAAGGCCTCACCTTGTCTTCTTCCAAAGGGGCACCATTGTTGCCAAATCAGTCAAATTTAGTGTAATCTGACCATTAAAATGTTGTACAGAAAGAATTTGGATTCTCCATTTTGGTTAGTTGAACATTTTAGTCAAGCTGAAGAGGTTAATTCTAGAACAGGAGATTTTTCCTAACTCTAACCCGTATGTTCAATTGGATGAACTGATTATCACAGAAATGGCTCCATCAGACTTTCCCCAACTTGTGTTGATGTAAAATTGTCCTATTTAGATCTTCACTGAGTTCCTCTGACTTTGAGTTTGGCTGAACAAGTGCAGTCAAACTCCACAAAGAGAAACTGCCATCATGATTATTAACTTCCTCCCCCCAACTCACTGTTTGGGCTTCAAATGTTTCAGGTCAAAGTCAGTAGGTGAAGCTCTGTTGACAGAATTAAACCATATTAATCCATTGAGCACTAAGTAAAGGATGTGAGTTTTATCTTTGGCAAACCAGGCTGACTGGACTTAAAGCAGAACTAAAAGAGGATTTCTGAGAAGTGAAGCCAGTGTGGTCACAAGATCAGTTGGGTTTATCTGTGCAGTTCTGAGACTGACTTATTAAAACTTTGAATTTGTGATAATAAACAGTCACTGGGAAAAGGTTGAATCAAAAAACAATTCCAGTTTATTTCTCCTTAAATAACAGAGGCTGACATATCTGAAGCCAAGGCTAGCAGATAGATAAAAGCCTCTGGATACTTGGGTATATCTGAAGTTAGTTCTTTCATTTTTTTTTGATTTAACATGATCCAAAGGTCAGCAAAGGGTCTTTGTTATTCTTAAAACATTTGTTTGCATTGGGACTAGGGTTCAGCATTAGTAAACAGCACACCCCATATCAATTACAGAGTATACCAACCTGTTCTGGATGCTCGAACATCCAGAACAGCTTTGAACTAGATGCATATTATTTATTATAGTTGCTTTTCCCTCAGTTTCAGAATGATACCTGAAAATTTACTGAGGAATATTTGATTTCTACCTGTTTAAGAATAATTTGACAGCTAAACACTTAAATATTAGACAAAGTTCAAGTCCTCTTAATCAGACTAGTGTGGCACATGCCTTTCTCTGCAATAGTAATTTTTTTAACTTTTCCACAATTTGTCATGTTATAAAAACAAATGTCTATATATTTTATCTGGATTTTAGGTGACCTATAGCACAAAGTAGCTCATAATTGTAAAGGAAATGATATGTGTATTTTACTTATTTATGTTGTGGATAAAAATAGAATGAGTGTGGCATGTTTGTATTTCGTACCCTTTATGCCCTCCAAACTCGTGTAAGTAATAGAGTTGACGCGTTTTACAGCCGTTCTGTGAAGGTCTCAGAGGTTTATTAGTGAGCAAATAACATCTGAAGGCCAAAGGATACAGCAGGCACATTACAGATTAAGCTCATAGTAACTCCGGAGGAGAGATGCACAACTCAGATGTAAAAACTTGTTGATCCTGTCCTGGAGGAAGAGTGGCAAGAAGAAAGGCATTGCTGGGAAAAAAAAGATATGAAAAGTCGTTTCCAAGTGACAAGCCATGTTGGGGACAACAATAAAAAAGAAGGGGCACATATCAGATGACAATAAACCGTAACATTGTTGGTCTACATGAAAAAACACTTCCTTTCATAAGCAGGAATATATGAGAAAAACATTATTCCTTTCATAAACAGGAATAGGGAAGCTGGAGATTTCCCTTCCACCAAGCCTACTCGTTAGAATAGTCCAGTCAAAGTCCTGAACTAAATCCAACTCAGTATCTGTGACAAGACTTGAAAATTAATGTTTACACGTCCTCCATCCAATATAGCTGAGTCTGATTTATTTTGCAAACAAGGGATGGGCAAAGATTTCGTGTAGAAACCTGACAGAAATACCCCGAACAATCTACAGTTGCATTAGAAAAACTGAACTGAAACTACGCATAAATTTGCCAAAGTACCCCCCTCCCAAAAAAAAAAAGAAAAGAAAAGAAAAGAAAAACTCAAAGACCCACAGGAAGTCTGTAAACCCTCGCACCTCTTTCAAAGATGTCAGGACTTTTTCAAAGGACGGTGTTTACTTCCAGGACAGTCGGAGGCCTGCTGTCTAACATCACTTGAATTGCAGCTGTGAACAAAACAATCCTCAGAGGTCTACTCATGTATCCCTCCTATAAATCAGCTTCCCGTAACCCCTTATTCCTCCTTACGTACCAAGCTGTTTGTTTCCATCCCTGGCCGGGCTCGACGATTGCTGTCGGCTGGATCTTTTCGGTCACATCTCTGGAGTTCCAGCCGCAACAGAAGACTTGAAACTAAAAGAAGCAGGATGCGAGACACGTACCCCTGGTAAATAAGTGGTGACGAACACGCTCCTCTCCTTCTCTTTTTACAGTCGGGTTTGTAGCTACTTGAACTGGTACATCCGGCGCTTTGTCTCAAAAAGCAATGAGACAGCTCCTCTGTTCGGAGAGGAACTGAACAACGCTCTATTTTCCGTGACTTGAAGGTTGTCGGAGGACAGTATTTTTCCTACTGCAAGTGAACGCGGCTCGCTCAGTCACGTGATAGAGATCAGCTGACCAGAAGAAGCTCGGCGGAAGCGGATAAAAATATGGAGATTCTAAGCAGAATATCAGCAGCAGATTGTGTCAAAGTGAGCATGAAACTTATTTTAGTTATGATTCATGTTTGATAAAATGTGCGAAGAGATTCAAAGGTGATGTATTAACCCGATTTATACTTTAAACTATGAGGTTCTAACGTTTAGTTTCTGATCTAATGTGGTTGAAGTCAGTATTTGCAGAACCACCTTTCACTGCTATAATCTGTTCTGTTTTTAGACACGTTTCCAAACGGCGTTGCACACCCCGAGACTAAAATATTTGCCAATAGTGTTTGCAAAATAGCTAAAGCTCAGTCAGACTAGCGGAAAACAACGAGATTTATGTATGGACTTTGACTGGTCCATACATCGTAGTTCATTCATTCTAACGCATAAATGAACTACGATCTGACATTCTGACTGTATTGTTAGGGTTGTTCTGTTGGAACGTGAACCTCAGTCCAAGTCTTAAATATTGTGTAGCTTTACGCCGAGGCAGGTTGGCAGTTGTCATGTTCTGTTTTTAAATGGTAGATTGAACAAAGCTCTATGACACGTTCAAAAATTGGGATATTGTTTTGCAGCCTTACTCAATTTTATCCACGACGTCTGTATATTTTTTTTACTGAGGTTAAATTTCACATTGAAGCCAGTGAGTTGCATTGAATTTTATTTAGGATATTTTCAGTTCATGAGTATGCATTAGTTTGTGGCGATAAGACGCAAATTCTTAACAAAATACGCTTATATTTGTCGCTATAATGTGACACCTTATGAAAAAGTTGGAGCAGTGTGAAAGCCTTTCTGAGCACATTAGGTACGGGTGAAAATGTACACAGACTTGATGCTTGATCATTTTTGAAAATAAAAACATCTACATTTCTAGAAACAATTAATTCAAACAACTGCTAGTGTCTGTTGATTAACTGATCAGTGTTTTACCACAGGACACTGATTTCAGGTCTTCTTGTAATCAATTACAATTCAAAGTCATATGTAAACTTTGATTTAATGTTAAGGTATTATGAACATAAATAATTGAAGAGTGCTATTACTTCAGAGGTTGTAGTTTTGAATCCAATCCCATTTTTTTTCCTTGAGCAAAAGAAAACATGTTGCATTAAAGGGTGAAAAAAATAAAATAAAAAAACAGAAGAGTTTTACAGTGTCTCACCTGCACATCACAGTCCATGTGGAAAAACTGACAGATCGTTCGATACATCATTTTTTTCTGTCTGAATATTAAACAATTGAGATTAAAGGCAAAAACTTTCCTTTAATCTCCTTTTAAAGTGTCATGACTCCAAAGGGCAATAAACAACAACCAGAAGGAAGTTAATATTTATTGTTACACAAATAAAAGGATTTCCCATTAACTTTGTCCATTCGTTGTCAATCCAATAATGTTCAACCCGAATTTAAACACCACTTGAGGCAGACAAACCCACATAAACCACTACAATGTTCACGGCGAACTTAAGATGCACTCTGTTCACTGCAAAATGATTACATGCAATCCAAATAGGATCGGGTCTCAGATACTGAAGACACAGCAACATGAAACCTGATATTCAGGAAGTGACGCAAAGACAAACACAGGACAAAATAAATGGAAGGTTGTTAGCCCGCCCTCACAAACACTAAGGGGAGACAAATGATCAAAACTGGGCGGACGAACTAAAAGAAAATCAAATTCTAAAAGGCCAGCAGGAAGCAGTGATAAAACTGTAAAAACAAAAATAACTAAATGCTTATCAAATCACTATATTCTAAGGCACATTAAAAACACTGCATACCTACATCGCATAAACCAGCACTCTACAGTCAAACTTCTTGTAGTAAATCTGGTGCAGCCCTACCAAATAAGAACAGTATAAAAAACAAAAACATTCAATTCAATCTGATTAAAAGAGACAAATGTATAAGCCTAACTGCGGCGTCGAACAACCACACGCCCAGGTAACGCTACCACCGGAACGTCATTAATAATGTGGCCCTGTATAAAAACACCACAACTTATTTAAGAGGATCAATTTAAAACAGTTTTCCTCCAAACCTACCACAGCCAGCAAACAGTGGAACTCGTGGGCCTAACACACACCTGGTCTCACATACAGGAAATTAACACTTGGCCACCACCCTTCCAGCTTCCCTCTTATAGAAGCTCAGGCTGTTATAAGTAACATGTGGTGCCAGCTGTTAAATATAAATCAGCCAACGTCAAAAGGAAACACTGATCTGCTGTTGATGTTTCCAGCTGTGTCACAGAGTGGTGGATGGGCTTTGTGGGCGTCAGCCTCCATGCAGGAGTGATTACAGCACCACCTGGAGCCTGGAGGAGTGGCTGCAGCTACTAGACTCCTTGACCAGCCTGTTCCGCCTGGCGGTGGGGAATGATATCCCAGATGAAGAGGTGAGCGGAGCAGGCGGGGCCTGTGTTTTTTGCCCCTCGGCTCAGGTCATCACATCTTGTCCTGCTGGTTCCTTGCAGGTCCTGGCTAAACTGTCGGCTGCAGATCACAGCCACGCCGAGGCAGTGCTAAGCGTTCTCAGAGGACGATGGGAGGAGATCCGGCGTGCTCTGCTGGACAGAACCAGCAGCATCTCCTCTGCAACCTTGGAGGACTTTGACTGGCAGCTTAAGGTCAGTCAAACATCAGCATTTGGTGATAGTCTGCATCCCTAAGAAGTTAAACTGGGTATCTTGGGTAATAACACCTCAAAACAAAGCTCTTTTAGTTATTAAAAGTAGGTTCTTATTGCATGTTTCCCTGCTTCCAACTTTACTACTTAATGGCTCCTTGGCTAACATTAAACCCAAATGTTAACCAGGAACACTAGGAATTTTGAAGCATCTCCTACAATATCTTGCAGAAACTTACCCTAAATGAACAGAAACTTTGCACAGAACAGAAACTTTGCACAAATCTGCCTGCTCTGAGTTTTCTGCAAAGCCTTTCTTTCCCTTCATCCTCTGCAGCTGGCTTTGTCCAGCGATAAGATCTCCTCTCTGAACACGCCGCTCCTCAGCCTCTGTCTGGATGTGAGGGAGAACGGAGCGCTTCGGCCCATCACCATGGAGCTGAACAGAGAGGAAGTGAGCACTCTCATCAGCTCACTAGAGGCTGCTAACAAGGTACGCACACAGGGAACGTGTCACCTTATCAACGTGTGACTGTGAAACATGACACCCTGTTTACCCTGAGTGCAGCTCCGCATATACCCATGCTGATGAACACTCCAGTCATGATTAACACTTCCATGTCGCTCCTCAACTTAATGGAGTTTAGGTTTTAAACCTAGGCAAGGCGATTTCATTTGTAAAGCACATTTTCAGCAACAATTTAATCTGAAAAGTGATGCAGTTTAAACACTAGGAGGCAGCATTATCACAAGATTCTCTCTAGGTCTTTCTTGAGGAACAGAGTGAAAGCAGAAGCTGTTGCTTTGTAATTCATCCCTAGTCCTAAGTGATTTGACAATCTTTTCTAAATGTTTTTCAGGTGGTACTGCAGCTGAAGTGATGGACTGATCCGAAAAGAAGCTGATGTTTTTGATGTAATAACTTAATGTTTTTGATGCCTTTTCTTCCGTAATAAAATCCATATTTTCCTTTCTGATTCTATTGAAGTTTGTCAAAGATCAATAGAAAAGTTAGGATGTCGTTCAATCATCCACACCATTTTTCCATAATACATTGATGTAACCCATCAATCCACCTTCTCCATCAGTTCATTCACTCATCTACCCATCAATCCTGTAATTTATCAAATTTCCATCATCCTTTCTACAATCCATCCATTTAGCTTTAATAACAATTAAGATATATGGAAAAGATTGGCCAGAAAATAATGTCGAAACCATTGTTTTTTTTAAAAAGGTTTTGTTTGCTCTAGTGGCCTTTATTTGAAAGTAGTTTGACAGGAAACATGGTAATGAGAGAGGGAGAAGACATGAGACAAATGTTGCCAGGCCGGGACTCGAACCTGTGACCACCACCACGAGGACTAAGGCCTCAATACATGGGCCGTGCTTTGCCCCTGTGCCACCACAGCACCCTGTTGAAACCATTGTTAATGAATCTCCTGGCCTTCTGATTTATTTTAAATATATTCCATATATCATCAACTCATTTGCAAATTTTTATCAGCCTGATCTAAAGGAATGGACAATAAGGAAAATTATTTGTCCCAATTGTTAGAAAGTGAAATAATGACAGAAGTGTGAGATTTATTCAGAATATCATCATCCTGGGAGGCCAGTGTCTATCTACAACAGTCATTAGGCATGAGAGAGAGAATACATCCTGGATATACACACACCTCTCTCTCTTAGAAGGGCATCTGTAAGTATTTTATAGTGAAACCGGCGGCTTGGATTCTTTCTTTAAACTCCAGCTTGACTGCTCATGTGAGGGGTCAGGTCTTTACAGAAAATGAGGCAGCGTGCTGATGCCATTAGCCCAGTTACCACGTCTGCAGCTGTCAGCACTCAGGCTCTTTCCCATGATTAACTGGACACTCTGGAGTGAAGACTAACATCATTACCACATTTTACTTGGCTCTGTCTGTCAGCATTTGTTGCAATTCTCATTAATAATCAGTCAGACTGACCGGGAAGCTTTAAACATTACCGCCACCATCTCAACTCCTTCTAGCTTCTACCCCTTCTTCTTTGTTTTCCAGCATATCTCTTAGCACTGTACTTGCTGAAATCTTTGCCTGCTCTTTTGGCTTTAAAATATTTGATTTCCTTGCATACAGCTATGGTTTGTTTCCAAATCAACAGCAATTCATCTGCCAGTGGACTTTCTTGTCCTAGCAGGGCCACAATTTAAGCTCTATTGATGAATCAGTTGTTGTTTTTTATCAGTGACTTCTCATAACTCAAGCTTCATTTAAAACATCACAAACTGACAGTTCTGCCTCTGTGCTTCAGGTTGTACAAGGTTACTCTTTTCTCTGAACCCCATTGTTGCTTCTGTAGCAACTCTGTTGCTGTTGACCATTTGGTTCTGTGAGCTATTACACACCTTGACACGTTTTTAGTCTGAGAGTCAGATTGCTGCTGTTAGGATTATTTTTGTCCACTAAAATTCCTCCAAATTTCTCCCTGAATATGGTTTTTATCATATTCAGGACTGTTGAGGAAGAGGGGGGAAAATCCAGTCCAACTGTCTTTGATGAACATTGTTGCCAGATTGATGATTTTCTAACACATTGGTTGTCTTAACAGGTTGTATAGTGACACAGTTGGTGGCACTCTTTCATTGCAGGAAAAAGGTCCTGGGTGAGTCATGCTACGCCTCCCACAGTCCAAAAGCTGAATTAGGTTAATTGGTTTCTAAATTGAGTTATTGTTAAAATTTTAAGCAAAAACAAATATTTCTCTGAAACCTTGACGAAAGAATTTGAAAGCACAAATGCAAGTTTTAGCTCAGAGTTTGTGTTTTTTTTCTCCTTTTGATCTAGCAAGCACTTTCTATCCTATGCTTCAACACTTAATGTTCCTGGTTGAGTAATGGCAAAAAAAAAACCAACAAAAAAGAACTTACACATCAAATAAATTGTATTGAATGATGGCTATTTTGATATCATGCAACCACTCTGCAAAGGACAACTAGCCAAATGGCACAAGACGGAAAATCTCAGAGAAAATTGTTCTATGATGGTCGATGATAAGATTCTATTTGGCTGGTGGGAATCAAAGCAGATCAAATTCTGGAATTTAAACAGTAGCTGATTCAACATACTATTCTTTATCTTCAGAGATAATCAGGCAATATAATAGTTATGATTAAAGTAAAATAATTTTAAATATTCTGAATTTATCAAAATTTTGATTTTGAGCATTTCCATGGCGATTTACTTTTTTGTATTTTTTTTCATTGGCAGCTGCAGAAAGCAAGAGGTCTCATACAGAAGTTGGTGTACTTGAAGAATCAAAAGATGCCTGTATATGAGAAAATGCTAAAGACCAAATTCATTATCTTCAGCGTAAATCTCCGTCCTTATTCATCAGAATCTTTTCCAGGTGCTTTATCTCCATATTGGAAACGCTTCAGTGCTCCACTAAAATCAGTTTGGATTGGATAAAAGGGGTAAACACACACAAAGCTGTCTCTGCAATGTAGGCGATGTATATTGTTACAGATAACTGATAAGAAACTTTTTTGGGCTTACTTCCTAAATTGTGGTGAATCAACTAACCGGTGAGTTGTGGACAGCAGGTGGCAGTAGTGGTCACCATCTAGAATGAAACAATCCAACATAATTCCAAACACAACTGGTGTTATTGGCCTTTTTTTTTTTTTTTTAAAGAAATAGAGATTTTTACAAGTATTTTCTGACGTCATCGCCCTCCAGATAATGATTACTTAACGTGCTGAAGCTGCTCATTCAGCTGTGCACAGGGACACATTTAGGCTTTTAGCAGCCTCATTAACTCAGCTATTAGGACGCATCTAATCATTTGATGCATGGACTGAGGGCATATGCTGACAAAATATTTTCTAGAAAATTGGCTGAAAAACACAGCCTTGCACACAAGTATTCAGCAAAGTGAAAATAAATGAACCACAAAGCAGTTTGTATGCAGAGATCTCAGCAGCTTTATTTGGACTCTTAATTCTCTGTAAGTTGACACAAATGATGCCTGTCCATGGCATTCTTTCACCTTCCACACACAGCCAGTAACACATGGTGTCTGGTGTTTGCTGAAATCCGCACAGGCCGTTCCACTTGAGTGCACATGTGGAACATCACTTTAAAGGATCAGAAGCTTCATCCTTTGTCTGCAGCTGCAGCCTGCAGGGAAACCAGTTGCTGCATCCATTAGCTCCTCCGTCCACAGAAAAGAGGTCCATCTCTGGTGCTTCCTTTGTTCTGTCAGGGAAGTCAAGCATCCATTCCTTTTTCTTTGAACGATTGTCATCATAATGCTGGAATGTCTCACTACAATCTACGCTTAGATAATGGTAACATACATTAGAGTCTGAGAAATGAGTTCTGTTTCCAGTTCATCTTGTTCTACAAAAAGCTCAACATGTTTTCCTTACCACTCATAAGATAACCCTGTAAAATGTTGAGATTCTTGGTATAAAGGCACAAAGTTCAGCCGTAAAGAAAGAGCACACCGCTGTGATCGAGTCCAGCAGAAGCTTGTCTGGTTTTTATTTGTTTCTCTGTGATTAAAGCCCTCGTAAAACTTGCAGCCTTTCATCTGAGGATCATTACTTTCACATAACAAGAACAACAACAAAGAAAAACATGTTGGGATTAATTTTGTCTTGTAGCTGTGTTTGGACTGAATGGTAATTCTTAAGAAAACTCATATGCAGAAAAGTGAATTGAAAAATAATAACTCAGAACAGGATTAAAAAATATTAATTTTTAAAAGACTTTATAATACACTGACTGAGAAAAACAGATCAGCTTCCAGAAGGAATGGCCTGATCAAGGTGTAATTTGGTCCACATGCAGAACAGTGACAGATGGACATGATTCTATTCCTATGGAGTTGGAACATTTTGAATGGCCACCACAGAGTGTAAGTGCTGGCATCTGGCACTAACCAGAGCATATGACAGTCAGAACAAAGAGAGAAGGTCAAGAGACAGAGACTGCTGTATTTTAACTGGATGAATTTTAAAAGAGCTTGCATTGTTTGCTTGCATGAGTTTAGGCAACCATAGCATGTAGAGTACCAGCATGTGAATGGTACAGTCTGAGCTGGATAATAAAAAATGAGCCAACAGGTCCATTAGCTAAGCATACCAAGATTTTCACCCTAAATTCAACAGATTTTTCAAAAACACTGAATTTTAACTTCTAAGCTCATATCAAATTAAGTGCTTTTCATCAGTTGAATTTTCACAGAGAAGCAATGGGTAACTATTTTAAGACAATGATGTCCCATCACTGACTAACCCTAACCCTCAACCCCATATATGTAAAAACTATCAATCTATTGTAATTGTGTAGCCCAGAGGCCCACAATCTACTCAACCTAGTGCAGTAAACAGACGTTTCAGTGGTCAGATGTTTGAACTAATGGGCTACCGTAAATGAAGTTTCCAGTCATCCGAGACTAACCAGATTAAAAGAGTTCATAGATAAATTCCGGTGGACTTTTTCCAAAGGAAGAGTTTGTCTCTGTAGATAAGCAAAATTAATCATTTCTCTCTGCTGCAGAATCCAGTCATATGACGCAGTTCTAAATGCCAAAAGAGGTCTTTCCTGCTGAAAAAGCCAGATGACTTGGCACCTTCCATAAACATTTGTGGGACTTGTGCAGTAGAAAATATAAGCGCCAGCTTTCCAATACATCCCTATCTCTGCCTGTGAAATCTTTAAATAGCGGCATAATGAAAAAAAGTTTCCATTTTGTAAATAAAATGAAACTTAGCTCTACCATCTCTATAAACACAAGGCCAGCAGAAAGAGAGGCAAAACTACAACAGATCTTTACTGAAACATCATTTAGACTGAGATAAACCCGAGCTGGGAAACCTTCTACAGCTCCAGCTCAAATGTTGTTTAATGCACAAACGGCACAAATCTCACTGGATGGGATCAAAAAGTTAGCTGACATTTAAGTTTCAAATAACAGCACCAGAGTTATTGATTTACAATAGAGATTTGAATCTATGTGTACTCTAAATCCTGGAGTCTGGTTCAATGTGTGACTTTCACATATCTGTTAAGTTCTATTCAGATGATTCTCTGATGAAGAGCTGATTCAGCAGGTGATCAGATGAGATATCAGACTTGCAGCTCTTGGGCAGAATATTGCCAGTACTTATGAATAATAAAGCTTAATTTTAGCAAGTTTAACAATTCTAGTTAATCTTCAATGTGCATCAGTTTTATACAAACAACATAAAGGTCAGAGACCAGTGAGAACTTGATCAAGAACAAAATTCCTTCAGCAGAACCACTTTAATGTTATGGAGGGACCTCGGAACCCCAGTGATCCTTGGTCTAGGAACACAGGAAGTACATTAGTGCTTTGTCCCCGATGATGGCAAGATGGAGCAGGAAATGAACAGATGGATTAGACTTTGCCTGGAGTAATGAAGGTGTTGTTGCTGTCTATCATGGTGAAGACCAAACTGAGCTGGGTTTCAGGCTAAGCTCTAGATTTACTGGTCCACCTTCCCACCTTTACCTTTGGTCATTATTTACAGATCATGTCCTAAAGGATGAGATCTTCTGATCAGGAGGCCTCGGCTGGAAGGCTTTCTAGGTACAGCCCACTGGGAGGAGTCTTGGAGGCAGAAACAGAAGTGAAAGGATTATATATTCTTTCTGACTTGGCAACACTTTGATTTTATAAGAAGAGAGAGGGATTGATGGATTGGTTGGTTACCTACACAGATGTATGGATGTAGTAAGTATGCAAGGATGGATGGAGAGTTTAATCTGTCTCTGCATCAGTCTTATGTTTTGTCCCTCTTTTCCCCCCCAATAACCTTACTCAGCTCGAGTTTAATCCTGTTTGAGTTACCTTGTGTTTTATGTTCGGCTTCTGTTTTGTTTTTTGCATTGTAAACAAACAAAAGTTGATTTCTATTAACATGCAAAAGGAGGGCTAAAAAAAAAGAAGACAAACAAAAGCCACCAATGTGTTTTTGGCATCTTTGAACCTGTAAATACCAAAATTTTACTGTCTTTAATTCACCACTACTTCTTTCTCTATAACTAACTGTATGTACACAGCAAAATTGAATTTTTTAAAATAAATTATATCTCTGTCTTTATATATATCGATTTATATATTTCATATATTAAATTGTATTTACACTGTAAAGACTAGAACTACTCGTTCCAAAAGAGGATTTGTACAAATGGGCTGAACTCTTCTACTTTCATTACTGTACAGGATTGAGCTTCCCTTGAGAAAAAAAAAAAGTACCCATCAGCTACCACTCATGCTCACAACCACTGCCCTAGTGGACGTAATACAGCCAGTAGACCAAGTTGAAGAAGGTGAATGCGATCGGGAATACGACCCGGGACCACTTGTCTATGGCATTGACGTCTGTGAGGTCCGGGATCTTGACTTTCAGCTGTGAGGCTCTCCTCCGCAGGCGGCTTTTCTTGTGTCCAATTGGCCGGTCGAGGGCTGGCCGTCCATACAGGTCCCGGCTCGTCATGGGCTTGCGGTACTGTATGCTGGCGCTGTCGTAGGAGAACATGGTGGCCCGAGGATCGTTGAGGGCGCCCATCATATCTGGTCCTCCCATCTCAGTGGGGAGGTTCGTCAGGAGGATGTTGCCATGAGCGTCGACCTTAGAATGTAACAAGACAACATTTCAGTTTTATTTTCAACTAAAAAGAGGGTTAAATCAAAAATAAAATAAAAATAAACCTGCAGGCATCTGCCTTGTCATTGTTGCAATTCTTGCTTTCAATTTGAAGGGTTTTTGTTCTTGTGATTTTAGTTGAGAAAACCTCCAGGAAGGGGTCAACTTACCCCTTCCTCAATTCACACTTTTTTGTATCCAGGCATTGTCATTTCATTTCCTCTCATCTTATTTATTTTTTGTACACACAGGCAAACCATTTGTTAGCTTTGTAGCTAACAAATTAGCTTTGTATTCATTGTTGTTCTGATCTCCATTTGTATTAGTTGACCCTTTTGAAATCAAAGATTCTGACACCTAGTAAGACCAAGATAACCCCTCCTGACTTTCTGCTGGTAGATATTATTTATTGGAGGCGTGTTCATGTTAAACTTTTTTAAAACATAAAAAGAAATAGTTTAAATTCTAAGTTTTCAAAGCAGGTTTCAAATGTCCACCTTTTGTGGGAAAGAACTGGTGCATGACTGGTATGAAACAACCAGTTGCATATGGCTCTGTTTCCTGCTCAAACTAAATAGGTACAAAAAAGCGAAAAGGTTAGATGAGCAACACCTTATAAACCATAAATCTAAATTATTCATTATCATTATGCAAAGCTGAGATGTTAGGGATTAAATTTTAAGATTCAAATTTAGAAAAGTAATTTAAAGTTTTCTAAATTTGGATTTTAAAGCATTCATACCTTTTTGATGGGTTGGTGGCTTGGTCATCAGACAAGTAACACTGCCCCAGACTTATTTTAATCTGCCGTAGATATAAGTGACTGATATTTTCCACTCAGATCTTCACCCACCTGCACTTTACTGCTCTCCAGTCGGCCCTTATTCTCATTGTTGGTCTTAGCAGCCTTTTCCGCTGCTTTCTTCTGTAGGTGAGGACCACGGCCAAAAAAGATGTAGTTAACAAAGGCATACTCCAGCAGGGCCAGAAACACAAAGACAAAGCAGCCCATGAGGTAAATGTCAATGGCCTTGACGTAGGGGATCTTTGGCAGGGTCTCCCTCAGGTGGGTGTTAATGGTGGTCATGGTCAGCACCGTGGTTATACCTGCAGATGTGCAAAAGTCAACAGTGTAGGACATACAAACATCTCAGATTCGACATTTCACTTGTAAGGACTATTTTTCTTTTTTTTGTATCAAACTTTGTAAGATTTTGCTATTCCTCCAAAGTCAGACATGTTGCCAACGTTGGTAATTCAGTGCCTAACTTTGCCATCCAACCTAGTTCTGAACCCAACAAAAAACAACCACCAATACATCCAAGAGCGAACCGACAGCTGATTGTGAAAGCTGACAACTTCGAGTGGTCCAGAGACTTTGAACTCCTCTCAGAAAAAAGTGGAAATAACCACCAGAATTAGGTAATAAAACCCTTTGTTAGGCTCCTGAGAGGCTCAAAGTCTTGACAACTGTAAGGAGAACAAGATTTTCTTTAGTAGTAGAGTAGAAGTAGTATGCTAATATTGTTGTGCACTTCCTTTATGATTATTACAAAATAGGTTTTCCTGATTTAGTTTGAGTGAAGTGTAAATTTTAGGGTTGTAGGTTCCCCCTTGACCACTAACTTTTTATGTGGCTGAGGTCATTTCAAGGCAAGGTCAAGAATTCATCTTTCAGAAAGATTTTGAGGCTACAGGACTAATTGATTTGTGATATTGTTTTTAAGTCATCAGATGTTGTTCCATATAAGGTGAAATTTAAAGGTTAACCTAGAAGTATTTCCTGAAAAATAATATGAAATCTAATGTGGGACCACGACTAAAAGAAGATAATCAATACCCCAGTTTCTATAAAACAACAGCATGGAGGATCTTAAATTTAAATAAAATTAGCTGGAAAATCTTACATTTGCCAGTACAGATTATTGAGCAACCTCCATCTTACAAAATATTTCCATTTAGAATAAGCAAATCAATTGCTTGATTGTGAATGATATTCAACTTTAATTAACCAGCTAACTGCATCCTGTGTGTAAGCTTTGGAAACTAGTAAGTGAGAAATTACATTTGCAAATGACATAAAAAAGGGCTGATCAAACTGTCTTTATGAAGGCAGAAAGAGAGAAATATAAAATGATACTAAAAGTGCTACAATCAAAAAAGAAAAAAAAATAAATAAACTATACATATATACCCAGGGGGACACAGGAAGCTAAAAAAATAGACACAAAGATCTAAAAGGGACTAACATTTGACAAATTGAACTATTTTGGAGAAATAGAAAATACTGAATAATTCAATGTAATAATTCCCCTTTTAATAACTGATGATTTTAAACTGATGGAAGGTCATAAGTAATCAGTGCATGTTTATGCTTTTTCAAGTCGAAAACTGACAGAAAAGACTTTACAAGTGAAAATTGCTCATTAAGACTGGTCCTATTTGGGTACTCCAAATCTGAGATATGGATATCATGTAAGCTTATAGACTTGCATGTTGTCTTCTACATAGACAACATAGAAGTTTGCTGTCTATATACATAATAAGAGCTAACAAAAATGAGTGAACCTGAGAGAAATAATGAATAAAAGTCACTGACCTAAAGCCACTCTGGCAGCCGACGCATCGTAATTTATCCAGAAGGAGACCCAGGACAAGATGGTGATCAGGATGGATGGCATGTAAGTCTGCAGAATGAAATAGCCAATATTCCTCTTGAGTTTAAAACTCAGTGACAGTCGTGGATACGAACCTGTTTGGTAAGGAAAATAGTATAAGTCTGTGGTGATCTTATTACAGATTGGTAAACAGATGGGTACTAAATGAAACAACATAATGTTTATGACATAATAGCTCCATTTTCCCCTTAGATTATACTTTTCCAGTATAGATAATGAATATTGTCAGTATCAAGATTTACAAAATATTGTATACAATTCATCTAAAATACTTTTTTAAAATTTATTTTAGATGTTACCTGTGGCAAACACGGCTTTCTTGGACAGGGTTTGGTAATCAATGATGGAAAACTGAGGCAGCTCGATGTTCTCCACTCCAGTGACTGACCCAGCATTGCTTCCTCCCTGCCAGTAAAACTCAATGTCGTCTGTAGTGTATCCATCTGAGAGAAACAGGAAAACACAGAAAAATAAAAATAAAGCTAAAGTCAACAATATTTGTCTTTGGGTACTTGCACAAGTAAGAAAGGAGAGATCAAAGCTGTCCTTAAAAATGTCTAGAAACAATTCCCATAGTAGTCACAGGCCAGAGGCCTTAGGAGCCACAACCAGAAACCAGTGAAACTCAATGAAAGGGAATGTGCACTCTGACATCATCTCTCTGATGTTGGAGATTCACGGCTGTGTTAGTGTGTGACTGAACAACCTGAACTGTCGGTGACTTCCTGAATGGATTGTCAACACATTTATTCAGCAGGATGTGAACCCACATAAGCTGCAGATCCTTTGGGAACATCTGCCAGAGTTTTCTCTTTTATTTCTGTTTTAGTATAATTCTTTCACATCATAAAAAGGAGAGTGAAAATATATTGCAGGTTGAAAAACATGACTCGAGGGAATTACTTTCACACTCAGAGAACATGAAGTCTGGAATGAATCAGCTAGAATGAAAACGGTTTACGGTGCTCATCAGTCAGCGAACTGCTGTCAGGAAGAGTTTCAAAAAAATGTGACACGTCACTGGAGATACAAACCAGGAGTTAACACACAGCTCTTGCAGGGGTGCATAGTCCCCCTAAGACCAGGGTCTTAGTAAGGAGCAATTTCAGAACCCTTACTGGTGGATTGATGACACTGAAGAACAACATTTCAAACCTGTGTACTATCTTTTCCTAACTCTACCACAAGTATTGCAAGCATATCAATACTTGCTTTCAAAAGTGAAAGCCTGGTTATAAGTTATAGGCTTCGGGGGAACCCTTGGCTATAAACACTTTAACAACTATTTGTTCTGCCCTACTTTAAGTAATATGGGCAGATTTCCTGGGGACAAGAAGTATTGAAACCTTTTACAAAATGTCAATGTACAGTGCTATGAAAACGTGTTCACCCCATTACAGATTTCTTTTTTTTTAATTTAGTTCCAACACTTAAAATGTTTCAGATTGTCAATTAAATTTTAGCCATCAGACAAAGATGAATGGACTAAATATACCTTTCAATTAATTGTGGCAAAAAAAAATCTATCCAAATAAACCTGTACCTGTAAAATTATCAATTAACTTAACATGGTTCACTTTCTATAGCCACACACCAGAACTGCAGGACAAAAGAAAAACTCACAAAAGCAAAATCTGTCTGACAACCCTAAAAAATAGGCAAGCTCTCAAAACAAAAACATTTAAAATCAGATAAAATTATCTTCTAGTTTAAAAAGAATGAAAGATTAATTTCTAAGATTGCCAAAAAGTCTTCATAGAGATTCCATTGAAGCACGCTTGGAAAATGCGGCAAGACAAGCCCACCTATGAATTAGTTGGACAAAAACAGGTTAATTTCAATTTTCTTCAGTCAAAGTACTGGCCAAAATCCAATTGTGATTCTGTTGCAATACTATAAATATGCTCATAAATCCTTCACTGTGTCTGAAATAAAACAGCTTTGTACAGAATAGTGTCTCAAGACTCCGCAGAAATGAAAAAAGACTCATTACCAGCTATTGTAATAAGTGACAGCTTCTGCTGCAGTTGCTTTTTTGTGCCTAATAAAAGGAAATAATTTCAATACTGCATCTTCTCTTCACTTAGATTTTCTTTGACTCCCTAAAAGGTTTAGGTTTGCAAAACAAAAAACATGGTAGCAGTCTCTAAGGTGACACACACAGCAAGATGCTGTTTTGATTAAATAATTTTCCACCAGATGAAATATTACCAACTCCTCAATTTTTCCAAAGGAGAACATTTTATTCCATTTCTTAATTGATCTAAGTGCTAACTTTTTCATTGGCTAAGTTGCTCTGTGCATTAGAACAGCAAACAAAAGCTGCAGATCTGATGCTAAATGTGGCATCTCATATTCTTTGTCCTCTAAACTCAAACTGACTGTATTTTAATAAATTCATGCTTCCTTCCAGCTGCTGGACATCCTCCAGTTTCCCAGAGGCTGAGTTGGACAAGAAATAAAGCTTACTTTCCCTGGCAGGTCTCTGGGCTACATCTACAAGATGACCCGGCCCCCAACGCCCCATCGGTAATTAGACCCATTTAATTGGGCCAGTGTGTTTCTCTTTTCAGGCTCTCCATCTTATCTGCAAGCAGTTGAAGGATTTCTGGGAATTAACAGCTTATCAAGAGCGGAAGGGCTTCATTATGCTTTTACTTCATTTTTCTCATCCCTTTTCAGTACGAAGAAGAGCATTTTAGAAATGGCTTAAGTGAACAATTAGAATAATTTGAACACATTGAATGATTTAAAAGGAGAATTGCCTAATCTAATGTCAGTTCTTCCAAAGGGAATCAAATACCTCCTGATTTATTGAACTAAATTCAGTTTGAGTTTGTGTTTTTATCTGTCTGAACTACAACATGTCTTATACATAAAGAAAGCTCCATATCTTCACACCTGAGTACTTTTTTTTCAAATATAATCTCTTCCTTTGTGAAACCATCTCCCAGTTTTGTTCATGACACCCTGTCTACTTAGGCTCAAAATGTATCATGAGAGACATTTCTATTCATTTTCAACTCAAAACCTGAAAACAATTACCTTCTAAAGACGAAAACATGATCAAATCGAAACATTCAATCGATCATAAATTAAAAATGGCTAATTTTGTTTATATGCCATAATTCAAAAAACGTGCTATTGTAGTACTGTTTTGAAGTATGTGATGGTGGTGGTACTTGGAAAATTTGGTATTTAGGTGCTTGTTATTAAAAGTCTGAGATCCACTGCGTCTTCAAATCAATTACCCCACTTTAATGTCCCTGCTGCACCCTTACAGGATGCTGTTGCCACAACAATGTTTTATTGTGGGTTTGGTGTTTTGAGAGTGATGTCTTAGTGTGGAGAAAAGTGTGCACAATATTTTGCAAGTGGCCCAGAAAGTTAAGTTATTGTTCCTTCCACATGTTTGCAGGGGAGCACACAAATTGCTGCTTCATAGCTGGAAACTTAGTTTAGATTTCTATTTGGATTGACACATTGAATGGCTTATGATTCAATTAAAATATTCTCCCAAGTGAGTTGTGCAGCTCCTCCAGAGCTAGCATAGGGTCTTTTGGCTGCTTTGTTTATCCTGCCTGTCATGGACAGCCATCTCTTTGTATACTTGAAGTTTTGCCATATGTTTTCCATTTTCAGTTAATTGATTGTACAGTGCTTTGTACAAAAATTACGATATTGTTTTTCAATATAATTCTGGTTTTAGCCTTCTCTTTTGTCTACTTCGTGTTAGTCTATCACATAAAACCAAACAAAATGGACAAAAGTCTTGAGTTGCAGTGTAATAAAATATGCAAGCAAATATAGTTTTGCAACCCACTGTAATATCCCAAGAGATTTAGTCTTTATTTCTAATTTCAGTTTTCTTAGCTATTGAAATCTCCACATTAAGATGGATAGATTACATTAAATTCTTTGACTTTTACGACTTTAGCTACTTTATTAATATTTAAGACTTAGGCATTTTGATCTCAATCTGTATTTGAGTATGAAATGTCTGTGTGATTCAGATTCAGAGCTACCAGGTTTGCACACTTAACTTTCATGCTCAAATGTAACATCTATTTTATATTACACTGAGTAGATTCAATGAGACAGCCCAGAGGAGCATGCATGAGCATGCTTCTGTTCGATTATTAAAGACAGCTGATATTTGTTAGACACAGTAAATTTGAGGAAGTTGGACCATGGCCATGAGCCTTATTTCTATATCCAATGTTACAGATCAACAAGGCTCTAAAACTATGGCATAAAGCAAATTCTTAGCCTGCATCAGTTTAATCTGTTAGAGAATTGAGAAGGGAGAAAGTTATAATTTAACAGGCACAAGTACAGCTAATGAGCACCCCTCTTACCATTAGAGAAAACCCATTTTATTTATATCTAATAGACATCAGGAATATGTGGATGATTAGGGGTTAGGGTGTGTAGTGAGATTGCTGCTTTAGTATGTTGTGGTAACAAAGAAATTTATCTGAAAGACTAAACTTTGATTTAACTGTTCCCTCCGTACCCAAACTAACTTATAACATTCATAAGATTTGGATTTTGACTAAGATCCTTGATACAAGCAGCTGTAATCCATTTCATCATCCATTAGAATGAAGATTTGCTCATTTCCAGAATTTCAGCTTCATCTGTTGCTTTATACGTCATGTCTAGCCAAAGGTTAATTTGCAGATCTGATCACTGCTTAAACTTCTATAGAAAGCTAAAAACAAACAGTCATAAAATAAACTGATGTATATTAATGAGTTTTTGGAGAGCTCATATGGCTTCGTTGCATATGCATGACTTATGCATGAAGCTCCAGGCAGAAAGGCGCTCCACCCTCTCTAAATGTAGACATATACTGTATAATGTGTGAGACTTTAACTATTCATACCAGCATTGTTAATTATTTAACTGAAGCACTCCGGACAGGTCCAGTTAAACAGGAACTGTCAGTTTACATTAGATGGCTTTAAGCGGAATGTGACCTTAACAATCTCGGATGATTCTGACCTGGGAAACTGATGCTTCAGGTAATTTTAATAAAAAATATAGTATTATCAAGCCTCTTTTGGTGTGTAGGTTGAGAACAATTTCAATAGAAAAACTGAAAATGAACCACAACCAGAACAAATATGGTCTGGGGGGTATAATCAATTTACTGGAAAAAAAAAAAAAAAGAAAAGAAAACACAGGGAGGACCCACAGTTAAGTTTCTTTTAGCATGAACACCTATGGATTTCCAAGAGGAGGGATATAGACAGATGGAAAAATTAAGAATGGGTGGATGGAAACATGGCTGGACCAAGACTGAAACAGGGATGGAAAAATGGTTGGATGGACAGTCAAATGTAATGTATGTTTATTAGCAAGCAGTTGAGATGCTAATGTTGTACATCTGTAGTTAAGCTAATGTACAGATCTGACATGTACATGAATGTAGTTAAATTCCTGCTTTATTAATCAGAATTATGATTATTCCAGATTTATAAAGGGTGCTCTGACAAGCTGTGTTTTCTTTGGATTTTGTAATTCTTTTACCTTCAGGCTTGTGTACTTTTGTCCATTTTTATCACTTGGATTTTCTATAGCTTCCCTAACACCTAGTTTTAGCTCCTGGAGCATGTAGTAACAGATTTTAGTAAAACTTTTCTAGATCTGTGAATGGATCCTTTGTTTTACATTACTGTGGCTTTCTTAATCTCTGGTTAGCCTGATGAAAATCAGGTGTCTAGTTTCACCACACGAAGATCATGACAGGTTCTTGTGTCAGAGTTGTGTGATATCTGAAAACAGACCGATCTATCCAGGTTCACTCAGCATCTCTTGAATCAGTTTGCACACAAAAACTGTGTTGCTTACAGCTCTCAATCTCCAAGGTGCAGTTCTGCTCATCCAGCGGGTATCTGCGAAGGTCCATCATGCAGGCGGCTGTCGTGGTGATCCTTGGTGAAAACAACAACAAAAAATGTTAATTTGATTTCTTGAAGTTTAAGGGTAGAGCATAACTCACAGAACCGACCTTCTAAACCTCGAATTACACAAATCCTTTTAAACCTTGAGTGGAGCGAAACTATCCGTCTCGTTCCCATAATTGCCTTTGCTCTGCTGATTTGACGTCTGCAGCTCTTCTCCCTTTGTAAAGCTTTGTGTTTTAATCTCAATTATAGCAGGCAGTAATTAGGAGTTAACAATAAAACCGGATGAAACTCTCAGTGAAGTTTTACAGCCGAAGCAACAACCGTCACAAACTGTTCTCCATACGGATGGAGCTACACCTTATTTACAGCCTCATAATCTGTGTATACGACAGAAAACACGATTAAAGGTCATCCCAGATATCCACTGTAGCATGTAGGTAGATTATAATTAATGTGCTGAAATGGAAGGATAAATTACAGGCATTTTTCTGGGTGACCTGCACTTATACTCATTCAGACAGAAAATCTGGCGGCGTAGGGAATACGTGGAGCAAACGAGCCCTGCATGCTTCATAGACTTTAATTAGACATACGTAAAGCTGCATTATACTCAGTGAAGCTTATTAAAAAGTATTTATTGTATAAATGAAATACAATCTGTCCAAAATAAAACATTCCTATTCATTTTTCATGTTGATTTACTGACATACACATTTGGGGATCTTCAATGTACAATTAGGGCAGTAGAGCTGAAGCTATTTAGAGAACACCCCAACAAGACGAGGAAAACAGTTTACTACACCACTAATAATGACTGGATTATTCATTTAAATGTTTGGTTTCCTTTTTCCTTCATTGTGAAGAAAATGAACTACTTTTCATTTTGTCCTGATTATCTTTTCATGGTAAAAATGCAATAAAGTAGCAACTGTACTTTTAGAAAACAATAACGTGAGTAAGCACTTTGGTTCAGAACAGTTGTGAAAATGAACTTTTTCCACTTTGGTCAACATTTGGTGGAGACTGAACAGGTTTGTCTTATCAGAGCCAGTTATTAGCAGAGATCCTCCAGATATCAATGCCATGCTACACCTCAACTTGTCATCATGGAATGTATACTTGATCAATGTGTAAAATGGAATGAGTAATCTTAACGTATTCGTGGGTTAGTATATTATATATTTAATACCTTCCTTCAGCTCTGGTTCTGCCTGTCATGATCCGTGTTTTTCTGTGTTTATTTTCGAGTTCTCTGTGTTTTTCTGTGTGTTTAGTTCAAGTTCTGTGTCTCTGTGCTCTC
>CAEFZY010026263.1:0-11220 GCA_903066815.1 Brachyrhaphis roseni
GCCAAAATCTTATGGAAAAGACATGTCACTTCAATTGGTTTCATTACCAGTAGCAGCAACCAACACAAACAGAGTTTGCTTTTTTGTTTGCTTTTTATTGAATGTATTAAATATATGGGACAATTCAAAATTTAAGGCTCTTTAAAAAGATAAACAGTTTTAGTTCATATCTAATAATTTTGAATCCAGTTTGGCTCAAATGAATCCAGATCCATTATAATCCAATCATACAGTTACTTTCAGATTTAATTGCTGTATTTGGTCTAATTCAATCTCTGATTTAAATAGTTATTCAATGCCAATCAGTAGAAAGGGATTTATCAGAGCAAAATGGAAGCAGCATGGTCAATAGCTTTGTTCAGATAAAAACAGAAGAACTGAGCCAGGAGTACTTTCTATGGAAATAAAAAAAGCAGCCACTCAGTTATTGACTTTGTCCAGTGCAGAGCTACAGATAGAAAGAGGCATAGAGCTAGAACTATTTTTTATTAAAAGAAATAAACAAAGAGCACAATTTTTTATTTCAATAATCTACCTGTACTACTGTGCAATTTAAGTGTTATAAAATGTTTCCATTTATATTGATAATTTGATTATTGCCAACTCTCCCCTTGGTTTGCAGTGTCAATTGCAACAAATCCTGTTTGTCAACTTGTCATTGTGGCACAAACATGACTGAGGTGGCACAGGTTGCAGCTGTTGACGTTCATGATGATAAAGATGATGCAAGCGACAACGAGCACAGGATGAGCGCCGAAGACGACTCGGAGGAGGAAATGAGACAGGAAGAGAACGATGAGACGTTTAGCGATGCTGAGGAGAGAAGTGAAAGGACGCCACAGAGCAAAGGCAGAGAAACTAACAGAGTGAAAGGCAAAACAAGTGAGGAGGCTGAGACAACACAACTGAATGGAGAGGAAAGCAAAGAAAGTGAGAAAAGCAATGCTGTCAATGGTGTTTCGGACAGTAAAGATGAAGTGCAGGAAACAGACAACTCACAGAACATGTCTGATCTGGCTTTTAAGAAAGAGGTAAGACACTGGAGCTGGACAAGCAAGATTGTGCCATTATATAAGCTTAAAACCTGACTCAACATTTTATAATCTCCATACAAACTGTAGAAGCTGCTGAGGGCCAGAAGGCCAGTGGCCAGGAGCTATGTGCTGAAGCTGAACAAAGAAAAAGGAGATGTGACAAACAAGTTTGAGACCATGCAGAAAGCCAGAGAGGAGCGCAGCCGGCAGAGGAACAGGGATGAACAGCAGAAGAGGAAGGATCAATATGTCAAGGAGAGGGAGTGGAATCGCAGAAAGCAGCAGGTCAAAGAGAGAAAAACGGCACTAACCTCCGACTGTGAGCTGCATGGCATGATGGGGCATGATGGAGGTGATGAAGCTGCCAGTCTGAGTGAGAAGCTAGTCTTTAATCCAGAGCGCTGCAGCTCCAGACACACTGCTTTAATACTAATGGTCACATTTAATAACCAATTTCAGTTTTATGATTTTTCAGCTTTGTGTTTGTCTTGGTTTTAATTTAGTCATATTAATGTGCATTGAATCATAAACTAAACAGTAGTTTTACTGACATGCTCTAATCAAATCACTGAACTACAACTAATTATTATTTTACAAATTAGGTAATTTATTTATCTTAAATTTTGCTCACCTATATAGTGCAAAATCACAATATTTGTCGTCTTGGAGCTTTTACTTAATTTTAATTTATGTAAGTTCACATCAGATCATGTAATACTAGAATAACTAGCTGTTCAATAAGTTACACCTAGACTGCATCTAAATGTTTAATTCCAGGAAATTTAGATTTTTCTTTAAGTTTGTGCTAAATCAGGATATCTGCATTTATTTTATTTTTCAAAAACTAAGAAATCTTTCATATTCAACATACATAATGAATGAAAAAATTAATTAAAATGAAAAAAAAAAATCAAATTTTGCTGTTTACCAAATGAATGGGATTTTAATTTTCAACTCAGTTTTAGTGAGCAAAAATAAAACCAGAGATCCAGAATATGAGAGTAAACAGCTTTTCTTCTAGTCTGCAGGAAATAAAATAAAGGCAGTGATACAATGTTATGTGAGTGGCTTAGTGTTGATAAGCAGACACAACAACCTTCCTGTAGACTGTTGTGCCAGAGCCTGCCAGGCTTGGACACCCACGCTCATCCCCTATCTGTGCAGCCACACTGCAGGCCAATCAGAGGCCCACCAGCAGGCCACATGACCCTGATATTAACAGGGATTTGGCCCTAGTTCTTGCTGGGACCAGTATGGCTCCTTAGTGGCAGAGGAGATGATCCCAGCTAAACCTTAACCTCACCACTCTCTCTCTGATGTACCGCAGATAAAAGAACTACTTGCATCCAGCGATGAGGAAGAGGAGGTAAAAACAAAAAAGGTGGAAAAGTCCTACGTCCCCAAAATCACAGGTAAGACACATTAAGGGATGCAGCTATTGATAGGAATATGGCGGAGAAGGGGATAGGCTGAAGGCTTATGTCTTCCTGTGTGATTTATCCAGGTAGTGTGAAGGGGAAGTTTGCAGAAATGGAGAAACAAAGACAAGAAGAGGAGAGGAAGAGGATGGAGGAGGAGAGGAAGAAGAGAGAGGCCCAGGACAACATGGAGAAAGCCAAAATTAAGAAGGAACTGGCTCAGAAAGCTGCAGAGGTCAGTGATTTCAGGGTTAACTGGTTGTAAAGAGTCTCATATCTTTCTGAGAAGCATGGCGGCCTGTGTGAGTGGTTCAGTCCTGCCTTTATGGTGAGAATGGAGTACTTTCCTCTGTAATGACTGAGGTAATCCTCAGCTGCCACTTGGAATAGTTATTTTAAGTAGCTTTTGAGATGAGAACAGTTGGTAGGGGCTGGATATAGGTCTGAAACCCAACGGTAGGATTGTTGACATGTGAAGACCATGAAACGACAGCGTGTTCAATGTGTCACAACTTTGGAAAATGATTTGAGGTAAATGATTTAAAGATTTCCAATTGTTATGCACAGAAAAAATAACACAAGGCTTACTGTTAAGTTCTCGGGAAAGGGTTATGTAAGTATTCTTGTGCCAAATAGGTAATCACAAGCAATTACCTGCTGTCTCGGTGCCCTAGTTCTGCTTCAGTGCAGTGTGAGTGACAGTAACAAAACTGAAATGAATAACAGAAGGAAAACTCCGTCAGGATGCTGTTAATGAGAGGTAATTGTGATATTAAGTTTACTTTATGGGCTGCTATATTCTACATCTTAAAACTGACTTCAATATTGTCAGCTGGCTATTTTACCGCCAAAATTACAATCTTTGTAGGAGATCAACTTTGTAGTCTCCTACAAATGGTTGGTTGAGGTAAAGTTACTGTATGCAGAAGTTTAACAGGTAGTTAAACATTTCTTCATTTTAAATGAATGCTTTCAGTTTAAGTAAGGCATTTCTGTGACCTGCAACCAATGTCCCAGGGTACCACTATCCCTTCACTTTTATGTCCCCTCTCCCTTGATTCAAGTAAAAGCGAAAATATTCTACTGAGAAACTGGAAACACATTTGCAAAGCTGATCTGGAATCAGTTCTGCCTGAGTCCCTGCTCATGAACAGGCATTGCACAACATGCCTATACAGTATGTATTATGTAAATACCATCGTGCAATATAAAATTACTGGCATAAATTATTCTTCTATGTTAGTTAAAAAGGGAAAACGCACCAGCAAATTTTGTGCCTTGTATATCTTCTTTCAGTCTTATATGTAATACTTTACAAGACTATTGTTTTGATAATATATTGCACCAATTACTTCATATTGTACTGTCTCATATTTCATCACAGTGTTGTATTTGCAATATAGCATATTTCATAATATTGAAAATAGGTTTTTAATTTCAATGAGATTTTATCCTGGTAAAATAAAGGTAAAATATATATTTTTAAAAGAAATTACATTAAGTTGCATTATATTGTACAGAGTTTATAACATCATATTGTCTAGCAGGGCACATCATTGTACATATTGTATCGTACTGTATGCCATACCTTATTGTATGTTATGTTTTTATTTTGTTTGTTTGTTTACACCTTTTGTCATATTATATATTTGCAATATACTTTAAAAAAGTAATGCAAGTTTTTCTAATTTTCTTACGTTTTCATCTTGCTTGTTGAGAAATCTTCAAATCCATACACAAAACACATTCAACATCATACTCAATAAATTTCCAATTATATTGGAAAATGTTTAAATTAGAAAATATATATTTGTGGTATTGATATGATTAATGTTCCTTTGTTAGCAGTCATACTAAATGCAATCTATCAAGACTCCTCAAACTAGACATTGGAGTAATCACTGGGCCAGTAAAATAAAATGTAAACTGGGAAAACATTTATGAATTTGAGTGTATTTGTGAGCTCATCTCCTTGCCCCTTGTTTTCCAAGTTTGCCCCAAAAGTACACTGGTTTTAAAGGACTAAAAACATTCAATCTTTCTCTTTAAGCCATAGGGGTAAAGCTACAAGCGATTGGCAAATGTTAAGAAATGCAATTCGCCCTTAAATTTAACATTTTATTAAAATTTACTAGAACATAATAAAAATGTCGAGTTCAGAGAGCTTTCAGTTTTCTTAAATGAAATCAGTTTTGAGCTATTCCTGTATTAAATGAAGTAAAGCTAAATCATATATATTACAAATTAATTTGCCGTGACTGTCATGTAAAAATGTAAGATTAGTGTGCACGTTCTGCTTAAAGATTCACAATTCAAGATTTTAAGCACTTGCTTTACAACCTTTACTCACAACTTATTTTTATTCAACTATTTTCTTTGAGGTTAACAAGATTCAGTTTAGAAGGAACAAGAAGTGAGCTGCTAGGTGTAGACAGCCCAGGCCTGCCAACTGTTTCCCACACATCCCAGTTTCTAAATTTGCTGTAGACTTCCATCCTGTGACAGATTTAGACTCGGCTATCNTCACCCTCATAATGACCCACGGCAAATGGTGACAGTAGACCTGCAGAGTGTCCCACTCTCACACCCAAACCTCCCGGTGAATTTTTATGTATTTTACAGGAAGGAGATGACACAATCCTGATACGTGTGGTTCCAGCAAAGCAGTCAAGACCTCCAGGCAAAATCAAGATGAACTTCAAGGACATTGAGAAAAGCCGAGAGGAGGAGCTGAGGAAAAAGGTAGAGGAGGAGAAAAAGAGACGGTATGATGAAAACAGACGCTCCTTCAGGGAAGCCAAGCGGCGCTCTATTGTTCAACAAGAGGTAAACATCTTTTTAAGCTGCTTTTACAACCTCACCATGGCATAAGGCATAAGAAGACATAAGGGTCTTCTTTATTTGAAAAAGGATGAAGAGGAAAAACCTTCAGAGAAGTTGTCGGTGACTCCTGGAAAGCTGAAGCTGACATTTGAGGAGCTGGAAAAGGAAAGGCAGAAGCAGCGGAGGAAGCAAGCTGAAGAAGAAGCCAAACAACGTTTGCTGGAGGAGAAAAAGGCTTTTCAGGAGGCAAAACAGGGAATGGTAAACAAAATACATCAAGTGTAAAAGAAAATGCAACATGTTTTTAACTTACTGTGCAGCTAAAACCTGAACTTTAGCGCCACGTGCAACAATTAAAATTCTTGGAACAATTACAATTACGATTGTGTTTAATATGTGTTGAGCAAACCTAAAAGATTACATCTAATTAGGAAGAAGATGAGGACATCAGCACGGAGGATCAGGAGGACAAAGAGGAGATTCGTCCTGGAAAATTGAGGCTGAGCTTCGAGGAGCTGGAGAGACAAAGAGTTGAAGAGGAGCGCAAGAGAGCAGAGGAGGAGGCCAAGAGACGCATGGTGGAGGAGAGAAGAGCTTTTGCTGAAGCAAGGAAGAGCATGGTCAGTATCGTTTTAATTTTTGCAAAAATAATTTGTATAAATATGTGCATGGTTTTCGAAGGTGTCTTGCAAAGAGATCCAAAAGCTACTAAAATTCTAAAATTGTTTCTGAGGAAACATCCCCATAATTTGAAGATTTTGTTGGCAATTATAATAAATTGTGGGTAAAACAGGAAATATTTAACTGAAGCTTAGTTATTGTGTCTGAAAGGATTTATCAAAAATAAAAGGTTGAATTAGTAACACAAAACTAACATCGGCAGAATAAATCCACAGAACACCTCCCAAATAGAGGAAATAATACCAGGGCAAAAATTCAGAGCAATCATAGAAGAAGTAGATTATTTACAGACATTATCAAGGATCCTTAAACTTACATTGTATTCTTTCCTCAGCTGATAGATGAAGACGATGAAGTGCTGATGGCCTTGCTGAACCTAGAGGGCAGCAAACCTGGGAAAATCTGCGCCAGCTTCGAGGACTTAGAGCGGCAGAGACGTGAGGAGGAGCAGAGGAAAGCAGAGGAGGAGGCCAAGAGGAGGCTGGAGGAGGAGAAGAGGCTCTTTGCTGAGGCTCGCAAGAGCATGGTGAGCCAAGTGACTCAGTGATCAAATTTTACAGCACATGTGTTGGGCTGGTTATTAATATGACTTAGTTCAGTCGTTGTTCAGCCTTTTTATAGTGCTTACACAGTGCCAGTTATAAATTTAGATATTATTGGTATGAAAGTCCTAATAATTTTGGCCTTTGAATTTTCTATGCTGATTTTTCTATTAATATCAAGCACAAAATCATACACAGCAGCTCAAATATATAAAAAAATTTTAAATTTTTTTTTGCTAAACAGGCTTTAGCAGGCTGCAGAGAAATTAAATTTTTTGTCACCCTCAACACAGTTGTGGCATAATCACAACTGTTTCCTATTATGCAGCTGATTATCAAATAAAGTTCACTTATTTTCAAGGGTCATGACACCTGAAACTTACAAACTAAAGAACACTTTACCAACTGACAGGCATGGTGATGGTAGCATCATGCTGAGGGTATGCTTTACTGCAAGTCATGATGGCCCATTCATGAAATTAATAAAAATTATGCTGCATTATAATTTTGTCCATAATGTAAGAAAAACAAGAACAGTGCAAATGCATTATTAAAACATCCAAATGATTAAGACTTTCATAATTGATGTATGTAAACTTTTGGCCTTTATATATGTTCTCTATATTATTGTACTGGGCTCAAGTGATATGTCTGTACTGCTGTTACCATGTCCAAATCATCTCTTTAAGAGCCCTATCCTGGATCAGGAAAAATCTGCATATGGAGATGAAACAGTAAGGTTTTTTTTAGTTTAACCTTTTGAAAAAATACAATAAAGTCAAATTTAAATCTGGATTTTAATGCAGAGTAATAACAGGATGTATGCTGACTCTAAATGCGTAGTGGGAATGGAGTTACCTTGTTACGTTACGTTACGTTAGGTTACATTAGGTTATGTTAGGTTACGTTACACTACGTTACATCACGCTTTGTTACGTTACTTTGTTACTTTATATTACTTTACTTTACGTTACATTACGTTGTATTCTTTTAGGTGCTTGAAGATGACGAGGTGATGGTGAAGAGTGAGTCTCAGGAGGCTCTGCACCCCAGAAAATTGGAGATCAACTTTGAGGAGCTCCTAAAAGAAAAGGAGGAGGCTGAGAGGAGACGCAAAGCTGAGGAGCGCAAAAAGAAACTGGAGCAGGAAAAGCAGGAATTTGAGCAGCTCAGAAAAGAGATGGGAGAGGTTTGTCTTTAAATTTTAAAGTCTTGTGTAAACCCACATTTGTTTTAGATACCTCTTCACCGAAGGTTTGAATTCATTTGCTAGACTTCATCCAAACAAATGTTTGTGAATATGACACTGATATTCTTTGTTTTAATTTTGGACTGTGACTCTAATCTTTCATGATATAACACTTAATTTGTGGTGATATTTCACAGGAAGAAATAAACGAAAGCTCAGACGTCATAAGCACAGAATACGAAGAATTGACAAAACTCAAGAAAACTGGCTCCATTAAGGCCAAAAACCTCAAGTCCAAATTTGAGAAAATCAAGCAGCTGACAGAGGAGGAGATCCAGAAAAAGATTGAGATGGAACGAGAGCGGAGGAAGGCCATTGATGACGAAATTAAACAGAGAGAAGCTGAAAGGGCCCAGGAGGTAAAAGGACTCAAATGTTAAATGAAGAATTTATCTTTTCTCTGCAGAACATAGTTTGAGCTGACTCTTAAGGAACCTTGAAAACCAAAAACAATCCTAAATGTCTTACTGTGAAAATATGAATGAGTATTCTATTACAAACAAGTTCTTGTGTCAAAAGACGGAAATTGTTAGTTTTAAAAAGCTAATACATCAAAAACCAAAATATAGTAGTTAAATTAATTGAAAAATAATTCAAAGACACATACACCTGAAATATTACATATGTCCACTGTATAAAAAGAGACAACAATTTAGGTAATTTAGATTATTTCTACTTGTGAAATGGCAGAAAAATGCTTTATTCAAATTCAGAGGCTTTCAAACTAAGATCACAACACTTTTAAACAGTTTGGCTGTAGGAACGTTCAGCAGTCAGGAGGTCAGTTCCACTTATCTCAGAGATTCACTGGACTTGTTAAGAAACGTGTGTATCAATAAGACCATGGTAAGATGCTGACTGAAGCTGGTAAGATAGTATCATCCACAGTGAAAACACTGATGTACCAACAGGAGCAGAAAAGCCCAGTCTGGCAAGAAGAAAGAGGAAAGAGCATCATATTGAAATATTGGATATTGAAGTAACATGGAAGTTAAGGTGTTTAAGCAAATTGGACTTCCAAATGAACAATGGCCATGTCTTTTTACAATGTGTTTTTAGAAATCTTGTTTGAACTGCTCATATGCCCTACGCATTTCAGGATGAGGAAGAAGAAGAAAGAGAAGCAACTTCGGTGAGATCTGACGACCTACCGTTCAAACAGAAGGTGGACATGCGGGCCCGGTTCGAACAAATGGCCAAAGCCAGAGAGGAAGAAGAACGGAGGAGAATAGAGGAGCAGAAGCTGCAGAGGATGCAGTTTGAACAGCAAGAAATTGATGCTGCGCTGCAAAAAGTACCTGACTGTGTCACATACAAATTAGAACTAGGCTCACTTGGGCTTCATTTGATGCCTGCAAGAGAATTTGACTGTTTTTGTCTGCTTGCAGAAGAAGGAGGATGATGGCGAAGATGAAGGCAGCATCATCAACGGATCTGCAGCCTATGAAGATGAGGAAGATCACGCGAGGTCAGGCGCGCCGTGGTTTAAAAAGCCCCTCAAAAACCAGTCGGTGGTGGATTCAGAGCCAGTTCGGTTCACCGTTAAGATCACCGGAGAGCCAAAGCCAGAGGTCACCTGGTGGTTTGAGGGAGAGATGCTCCAGGACTGTGAGGACTATCAGTATATTGAAAGAGGAGAGACATACTGCCTCTACCTGCCGGAGACCTTCCCGGAGGATGAGGGGGAGTACATGTGCAAGGCTGTGAACAGCAGGGGCACAGCAGCAAGTACCTGCATTCTCACAATAGAAAGTAAGACCACTCTGGTGTGACTGCATGCCTGCATGGTGATCTTTTCCTGGAATTTACCTCACTTTACAAAGTGGATCGCATGCTCCTCTTGTTCTGGAACTCAGGCTGAAAAACAAACTTTCATAACAGTTCTTCTGTTTCTATCTTGCAGCTTATGACTACTGAAGCCCCTCCCTGTTGTTTTTCAATGTAAAACATCATCCACTGTGGTCAAATGGTAGAGGGACGGACAGTATGCTTGGCATTCCTAAGACAAGGATACACACCACATGCACGCACAAACACAAGAAATTATGTTGTTTACGTATTGCTCAAGGAAAAATGCTGCCCACCCTGTAGGGATTTTGGATTATACCTGTGCCAAAACAGACAGATTCTTGTTTCAACACCAGGGGTCGCATTGTGCTTCAAATATGTTATTGTTGCAAAACCTCAACAATGTTAATCAGTTCAAAATGCTGTTGATCTACATTGTAAATATCACACTTTTATGGTCCATAAACAGCAAACAAGACTAACCGGATCTCACACCGAGGCAACACTCATCAAGGTACGACTGCAGCAGTCACATTTTGCAGGAAAAAAATTCATGTGTACATCCTAATTTTTATATGCAGAATCTGACAAAAACAATTGATCATTGATTATTTTTCATGAAGCCATGCCAATTTTCTCTAAATTCTTCATTCAGATGTCATTGTTTGTTTGTCAAGAACAATCTTTTGTTGTTTGATAATTAATGAAAAGTAGGCTAGCCTGATGATTTGTCTTATTATATTATAAATAGAGAACAAGTTTTAATAAAATAATAAAAAATACAATTAGCATTGAAAGTCCTGTTTTTTTTGTTTTGTTTTTTCTTTCCTCAACTTTAGCAACATTACTAAAAGGCATATGCTTTTTCATTGTAATTTTTGGTTATTAGGTGAAAAGAATCTCAGGATCCCATTTAGTGATCCAACTTTAGTAACTGCATACTTAGGCTATATATGTATGTTTCTTCCACATTTAAGAATAACAATTCTGCAGCGATAAGGTCGATTTTAACCTAATAAAGCTCTTGAAAATACTGTGGCAAATATTTACCAAAGACAACAGCTTTTTGATTGTTTATAACAAAGTTAAATGTTATCCTTTCACATTTGACTTGTATTCTTTGGATATTACTGAACCTGATATCAAAATTACAGGATTTATGGTGACCATGATAGTTTTTTTTTAAATACACGCTCTGGCGTTTTGTAGAACGCCAGAGCGACTCTCATCACCATGGTAACACGCATTGCAGAACAACCAGCTGCGCGGTTTCACTGATCTATAAAACATGTTGATACCCTCCACCAACCATCAGTCTTCCTGATCTGACAACCAGTGTGTAAACGTACAACAGTTTCGCTTAATTAAAGCAACATCCGAGGAGGCACCACTTCAGACAACACTTTGCTAACAACAGGATCTCTTCGTGGGATATCTCGTCTCGTTATTGTTCTATCCACCTAACGGAAGATCTGCGGTTGTCGGCGCAGGGCAGCGTACACCGCCCAACCGCCGTTTCATTCCAACAATTGCTGCTTTTTGTTGAATTTCCTGCAGCTGGACACGCTACCATTACCATGGTCCCTTCGGTGGAAGAGGTTTCTTCGTCTTTAGTGCGGGAATATCTGAGCAGGAAGGTAAGTCAGCGAAGACTAGGTGACAACAGAACTCTGTTTCTGTGAAGA
>CAEFZY010026279.1:0-12645 GCA_903066815.1 Brachyrhaphis roseni
TTCAGTCTGTTCAGAGCAGAGGCGCTAATGGATGATAACGTGATGAAGAAATATTCAACCAAATCCACAGAGCCCAGCCACTACATCCAATATGACCAAGGTACATATTGGTCATATGCAACCAGGTTGCATAAACCAGCAACCCGGTTTTGTAACCAGGTTGTTGTGTATTGCAGACTTCTGCCCAAGTCCCTCTTGAAAATGAGATCCAGATCTCAACCAGGTTTACCTGATTAAATAAAGGAAAAAAAAAAAAAAAACACTGCCAAAATTTTGAGATAACTGTGTTTTTTTTATTATATAATATGATCTAATGACAGCTAATAATTTCACAAAAGATACAGTTTTTTTACTACAGAGTAGAAAAGTTGTTTTCTGTGATTACTTGTAGGAAAAAGGTCCTAGTTGGAGGTTTTCTGTGGGAACTTTGCTTGTTCTCTACTTGTATGCATATGTTACTCCCCAACGCTCAAAATATGCATGTTAAGTTAATTGATGTTAAAATGTGTTGGTCACATAGTTCAATGTTTTGCCATGTGATGAACTGGCAACCTGTCCATTGTGTTCCTCACTGTGACCCAAGAGACGCTGCTTGGATAAATGGATGTTGAGAATGGATGGTTGAACAAATCTAATTATTCAATAAAGTCAACATTCTTTCTCTCTTTATGTTGACTTTCAAGCTTTCTCTTTACTATTCCAGCATCTAAATATAGATTTTGTTTTGACAGGTGAGGACCGCTGGCTGTGCACTCTGCTACTGAAACAGGGCTGGAGAGTGGAGTACAATGCAGCATCTGATGCCTACACCAACGCACCACAGGACTTTAAAGAACTGTACAACCAGGTAAGTACATAAACAGTGCAGAACACATTTAATTGAATTATAATTCCAAATGTAATGACAATGATTACCAACAAAATTATCATCACCTACTAATGTTGACTTGGTAGCCTTTAAAATACAATTGCACTACAAGAAATACAAATTAAATCTTTGGTTTCCTGTGGATTAAGGTAATTTGGCCACCACTGATGTCATCCAGTGCTTTAGTTAGCAAAGCCTCACACTCAATGTTATATATTGAGATCTCTATATCTCTTTGTTATACTTCTGTTCTGCCAAACAATGGATCTGTAACTGTGCTTGGTTGATGCTTCAGTAAATATCAGTCATAATTGTATTATTTCTGAGTTCTTTTTAAATTTCCGACCGATTTCAGTAATTAGTTAATTTATGGAATTTAGGTGAATAAAAGATTTCGGGACAAATAAAAGTGACACTAAAAGTAACTACTGCTTATCTACTTAGCGGAAACGATGGGGCCCTTCCACGATGGCAAACGTTGTAGATCTGCTTGGTTCCACCAACCTCGTTTCCAAGAAGAATCCATCAATGTCCAAACCTTTCATGTTCTACCAGCTGTTTGCCATGATTTCAGCCATCCTTGCTCCGGCCACCATCTGTCTCATGGTTGCAGGTAATTGTCGTTATGTACTCTGGACTTAACAAAGGCCGTCTAATGACATCTAATAATATTTAGATGTTGTTAGAGTGGACATGTACAACACTTGTACTCCATTAACATTTAAAAAGCTTGTGGAAATACCTTAAAATATATTGTTTCTGCTGTACCCAGGGAGTCTGTCCTTCATTTTGGAAATACCTTCTTCTGCTGCTCTGGTCATAGCTGTGATACCTCCTGCCATTTACTTGGGTCTTTGCTTTAAGCTCAAGGCAGACACTCAGATCACTATTGCAGCAGTGTTGAGTGTCATGTATGCATTCCTTATGATGGCGGTAACAATGTCTATTTTTGGTAAGTACACAGTTCTATCTAAAAAAATATTTGGGTGTTGTTGTTTTACCTCTAAACATTGGTATTCTTTGTTTTCTGCCAGCTTCAATGATGAAGGAAAAGACCATTCTGACACCCAGCAGCATTTTCATCGTGGCCATGTCAATCATTTACATTGTCACTGCACTGCTGCATCCTCAAGAACTTCCTTTGTTGTTCTATGGCTTACTCTACATCATCTGCATCCCAAGTGCCTACCTCCTGCTCACCATCTACTCCATGGTCAACATGAACAGTGTCTCATGGGGAACCAGAGAAACAAAACCTACTGCAGAGGCTGCAACAACTGCAGCCACCATCCAGCAAACTAAATCACAAAAAGGTAGATTGGTAATACTCTGAATGACTAGAGTTGATATTACTGCAAAATAAACTGAAACTTTTTGGGGTTTTTTGCAGCAAAAAGTACCTTCAAACGACTCTGCTCCTGGAAGAAATGTGAAAAATCCAACCAGCGAGAAGAAGACAATCAGCTCGGTGTGAGACAGGAGATCCCAGAGTCTATACAGCTTGAACCTCAACCCCAGAACAGTATTGTGGATGATTCCCCCCAAAACCAACAAGAGTAGGTTTTAAAGATATGAAAAACAAGTAAAAGTAGTAAAGCAATGGCTGACACTAATGTTTTTTAAATTTTCCTTTTAGGGAAGAGGAGACCATTTTTGACTCTCCAGTTCAATGTAAGTGCAAGAAAACTATTACTTTTACAGAGCTTTAATACTACAGTAGTGCTTTATAATACATTAGCAGCTTTTTTCTCAAACACTTGAGAATATTATTTTTTTAAATGATTTTCTGCTCTACCCTGTTGCACAGGTTGGAAAGCACAAGTGGAGAGTATGTCCAGCGACATTCAGCTGCAGGTAGCTTCTCTTGATGAGGTGAATGTCCTTTAGCTTAATAGAGCCTTCACTCTTATAAACACATACAGCCATTTATTGAATTCTTTGTTTTACTCTCTATATGATAAATAGCACCATTGTTCACCACTCGTTATTCGCATATCCCCAGTTGCAGGTGATTTACTTGGTTTTAAAGAATCGTTTAATCTGGTGATTCTATATTAGAATTTCACTGGTTAATCCACCAGTAAACTGTATGTAATACTTATGGGATTGTATTCACTGAATGACACCAGGCTAAAACCTGTCAGCTAAATATCAACAATGCCATACTTCATTTGTTGTTGCAGGATGAGGACCAGTTTTGGAAGGAACTTATTGAAAAGTACCTGGAACCTCTGCAAAATGACAAAGAAAAACAGGAAAAGACTAAAAATGAGCTGCAAGAGCTCAGAAACAAGGCAAGTATGGAGGACTGGAATGTAATGTGTCTGAGATATGCTAGAAAATATATATTCTTTTATGCTAACCTTTGTACTTCTTTCCTAACACAGATTAATTTTTCATTCTTCTTCGTGAATGCCCTGTGGCTGGTGGCAGCCTTCGTCTTTCAAGTCTTCAAGGTCTTTGAAATTCAGATTGACATTGTTGACTTGAACCTCAACCAAACTGGTGGAAAATTCCAAATTGAGCCAATGAGCCTCATGTTCATCCTGGGCTTTGCTATTTCAGTTTTGCTTCAGTTTATTGGGATGTTGTGCCACAGGTGATCATTGATCAGATTACAGTTTTATCAAATATATTTCTGTAGCTAAGCTCAATTAAAAGGAATCATGTAATATTTTTTTTTCACCTACACTTTAGGGTCTTCACCATCATTCATTATGTGGCATTTTTAGAAACGGAGCCAAAACAACAGAAATGTGCTGCAATAAAACAGGTATTATTTCAGTTTATTACTTAAACTAAACCTAATTATTGTCTGCTATGCTGTAACCCCACAGATACTCCAACTGCCAATTCATTATAAAAAATGGTCAGTATTGTCATAGCATGTTTTTGGCAATATTGCAAAAACGACCTTCAAGTAGATCATGACAAAGCGTTCATGAGTAGAAATGAATGTTGCTTCATTTAAAGTATAGTACTACATTACATTAGAATCAACAAAGTGAATAAAACCAGCTTCTTCTCATAATTCTTAAATATTCCCAGTACAATAATTTTACATACTTCCTGTTGATGGATTCATGGAGTTATTACTTGGTGGATGCGCTCAAAGCGTTGCAGCGTTTTTATCCACTAACGTTTCTTTCTCCTTCCAGAATGACTCCATATCCAATGCCGATTCAGGCTCAAACTTTTCTTCCATTACTGACCTGAACAACATCACAAAGGAAGAAACTGAGCTTGAATTAAGTGATGGGTGGGACAGCGGTAACGACTCTCCAGAGTTGGACTTTGAGGACGGAACTGAGGAGGTTTAAGTTTTAAACAAGATTGTTTTTATCACTTTTGGCACTTTGATGTATTTCCTGTGAAATGATGATGCAAAGTGGGACACATACCATCAAGGTAACCTCAATATGAAGTATTTTATTTAATATTGTGATTTCTTAACTATTTATGACTTCTAAATAGTTTATGCAACAGTGTTTTTTTTTTTTTTATGTTGTTCCAAATGTTACTGTGTCGTGTGCAGACTGAGCCTGGAAGTCAGTGGCTATTTATTTTGAATCAGTTAGTCAATCTATTAATTAAAGATTATTAACACTGTTAATGTTTATTTTATTCTTTTTATCTGCCATTTTCATTAACACTGTAATTTCAGTTTATTACAGTTTATAGAAGATAAAAACTGAAGGATGAATTGTTTTTGAATGTAAATTAATTGAGGTTTTGCTACTGTTGTGAGTTAATCAAGAACGTTTTTCCGGTAAATTCTGCTGGGATCACCACTTGGATACATACAGGTATTACCTTGAAAATTGTTTGGTTAAAGTGCAAATACTAAATTATTTTAGTTGTTTTTGTGTGACCAGGAAATAAAACATATTGTTTACAAATTTTATTTCCTGTTGTCATTTCAGTGTCTTCTTTTTTCTTTTCAAACTGTTGAAATATGTACAGATGAAATATTCAAAAATATTTATGCACTCTTGCCTGTGTTTTATTTGACATGAAAGCAAAACATAAACGCAAAACATGAATATAAAGAAAAAAAAAAAATCAGGAGAAAAGACTGGTTGAGGTTTTTATTTGAAGGAATCTAAGGGGACAGACTGATCTTGTTTTTATTAGAAATATGGTGATTATTACTACCCGAGCATGAATTAGTTCAGTAATTTTAAATGTTAATTATTTTTAACATTTGAATCCTCCTTAGGATTTGCGCTGCACGCTTAGGAGAAAAACATAGGATAATATCAGCTTTCGATATGCAATTTGGCCACTAGATGTCAGGCTAGGCTGGATTACATCTTTTAGAACAGTGGCGTCCGAGTCCAGTTCTCGAGATCTGCCTCCATGCGACTTTCAGATGTTTCTTCTCCAACACACCTGGATCAGATGAGAGAAGTCAGCCTTTTGACTCAGGCGTGTTGAATCAAGGATGCATGTAAAAGTTGGAGGGAAGGTGGCAGCTCTCGAGGACTGGAACTGAGAACCTCTGCTTTAGAACAATAGTTTTTTTTAAGATTACTTTTTGAGGTAAATAATTAATTTTCTGAATGTCTAACAAGAAAAGGACAGTAACAGAGAGTATGAAAAAAGGAACAGAAGACAAAAGAGAAGAAACCAAACAAAGTTGCAAAGGTGGCAGAGACTGAGGAGAAAAAGAGCACAGATGGGTAATCCTATATAGGGTTTTTGTCCTGCCATCTTTCTTTGGTGGCAGGAGATTCCTCTGGATTTAATTCAGGAAGAGATTCCAGTGGAAAATATGACACAGTTCCAGGATGCATGATCTGATTCTGGTTCTCAGTAATTTATATTTTCCAGTTTATACTACTTAATATGAGTATCAGTTCAGTGGCACATTTTTTTCATAGTTGAGGAACAACAAACATGTCTTTTTCACATGAAAAAAAAACAAAAACCTGACTTAGGTGTAGAAGCTTTTTTAATCAATGCTGTACATTGAGAATTTAGAGGCCAACAAAGATTTTTATTATTCAATTATTCAAGGACTATATTTAAAAATTCTCACAACTCTGATGGCATGAAAAGAAACAAGAAGCAATCAATCTCTTATTTTTATTTAAATATCTGTGACACTTTAGAAAAGTTCACATATTTAAAAGTTGGCTTATAAACTGTTCCTATTAGAATATACAAAAAAAAAAAAATAAAAACAGTGGGAGGAGTGTCTAAATCTGGGTTACACGCTTACAGACGAAACATCCTCATAAGGAAACATTTTTCTCTCACATGGCTGTAATTATAACATCAGAGATTTTGGATTTCTTTCCTCCAAGCCTCTTTCTGTTTTTGATTTGATAAACTAAAACTTAGTTAAAAATCTATTGTTTGTAATAACAATTTGTGACTCTGAAATGACAGACTACATGTGGTTAAACAGAATTATTATTGCACATATTTTTATTTGATGTACCTAAAATTGCTAATTCAGTTGAAAAAAAAAAAAAAAATCAAGTTTAACTAAACTTGGGCTAAATGTTACCAGATCTTAGGCAAGTTTTAAATTATTGCATATTTATTGGAAATGTGGCTGTAACATTTGATTATATCCACACAGCATCTAACCCTAATCCTAATTTTCAGATAAATTTTTGAGCTATGCAAATAAATTAGTCTAAAAGCATATGAGGAAGTTTAATTAAACTCTAATTAAGATGTCATTACTTTTACTTTGTGATGCCTGGGCGGTGACTTTGTGTCTTTATGGGGCCATTAATTAAATTTTTTCTAGCTGTGTGGTTTTTTTAATTACAGATTTATGACCTGATCCAGCATGTGCGTGTGAACTTCTTGGCAACAACAAAACTCCTGGCAGCAGCAGCAGGTTTCTTGTCTTTTCTCACAGCAACTACTGTATTTGAGGACATGCACCTGATCTTCTTGACCTTAATTACAGAGTAAAAAACTGCATCTTCAAATTAGCTTTGGATCAAAAATACAGTATGAGCTGCTGTTTGTGTACCTGGTTACTATTCCAGATGAAAATAAGCATTAATCTAGCTTTTGTCAGCTCTTACAGAAAATAATATCTTTGAGTTATAGATTCCCCAAGATTTTCTAATTGTGCTGACAAAGTGGCCACGACATTTATAAACATGCTAAATGTTCTTTATGTTATTGCAGCAACTAATGCTAAATCTCTGCCTTTGCGAAGACTATAATCTTAGTTAGCTTGCATCATCACCCATGTGCACAATATTTTTATCAATACTATTTAAAAGTACACATGGAACTTAAAAGTATTGCTATGTAGTGCTACAGTTTTTCCTTTTCTTTGCTGGTAAACAGAGCTGCAAAATCATCACTCCTGTATTTAGTTTGCCGTCTTGAGTACATAAGTGTTTTTACTTCCATTCTCTCACTCCATTCAATTAATCACAGTGAGGTGAGTTCATACATTACAATTTTTATTTTATCTCTTGTTTGACCTAGTAAACTGGTTCTCTGAACACACAATTAAGTTTTCTTAATTAGTTTTAAGTTAATTTGATTTTATTCCAAATTCTTCAAAGCTTGGTTTTAGATTCCCATTTGTTCCTTTTTACACTTTTTGTAGTTTATTATTTGCATATGTACTTATTAGCTTTGTTGATTTAAGAGTTTTATTTTAAAGCTCAAGTATTTTGAACTTACATTCTTTTATTTTGAAGAGCTGTGGGTTTTCTATGTGTTTGTAGGGGTTACTACAAGGTCTCACCTCCATCTGTGTTAACGCCACATGAGTACAGCGTATTCATTTTCTGTGAATACGCTGTCTATTTCTGTGACTAAACAGCGTATTCACAGAAAACACTGTTCACCTAATTATTTTTAATAGCCAGGTGGTGCCAATGTGGTAATTTTTATTAAAATTGCTATGTTAATTGTCTTTGGGACTTAACAGTGTTATTAGTCAAATTAAGCCTATTGTTGTACAACTTCTGAGAAAGATCTGGGAAGAATGCTGAGTATTTGAGTTCTTGAGAAGAATCTAAGTTATGCTCAGTGATCTGACAGTCTGTTGTTGTTGTCTAGTGTTTTGCAAACCTGGTCTCCACAGTCTGACGTCCTTTAGGCACTGAAAAGACGTAAAGACACGCAACTTTAATTGATGGCTGAATAACAGGCTTCTACGGAACTTAAAAAATATGACGCAAATGTGGAAAACGTCCTTCAGAAGCTAAAAGCCCTTCCAGTTAGACACAATTTTAACTACTGAAGTATTAAAGGGGCAGTATTATGTAAAATAACTTTTTTGAGCTTTACATCATGTCAAAATGTTATTCCCTCATGAAAATCCTACCTGAAGTGTTGCTTGGATTCATTCATGAATGTTTGAGAATTTTGCCCCAAATAAAAAGCTCATTGTTTTGTAAATACTATTTGCTTCTCAATATATATTAAAATTAAGTGCATAACCCTTAAGTTAACTTATTGCACGTAAGTATTTGAAACATATTTGCATATTTGCTCAAGCATCAAACCTATCTCTGATCTAACTGTTGGACATGGGAGAAAAAAGACTAGAGAAAACTCTCAATGCGAAACGTTAACCCATTTTCATGTACAGCTGGGATCCTCATGGTGTTATAGTATTAATGCTACCTAAAAGTACACATGAGACCTAAAGCTAGTATGTTGAGTACATAAATGTGTTTTTACTGCCATCTTGGTAGTTTATCACTCCATTCAGTTTCACAGTGAGGCGAGTCCACACATGAAAATAGCTTCATTTTTTTCTTCTGTTTGTTTTGTCAAATCTCTGAACAAACACCGTTTGTTTCCAGGTTAGTTTTAAAGTTAGTTTGATTTCATTACAAATTCTTCAAAACAAAAACTTGGTTCTTATGCATTTTCACACTAAACTGGGATATTACTTGTTTTAAAATCTTAATTGTTAATTTTTACACTTTTTGTAACACATTATTTTCATTTGTACCTTTAAGTTTTGTTGAATTAGCCCAGTAGGATTTCTTACTATAAGTTCAAATATTTTGTAAATACATTCTTTTATTTTGAATTTTTTCTATGTGTTTGTAGGGCTTGCTTCTTTCCTCCATCTATGTTTTAACGCCGCACCTCACCAGGCAGGTATTCATAGAATCATAATTGGCAGAGACAGAAAGCTGTTTGGTTAATTATCCTTAATGACCAGTTGGTTTCCAACTTGGTAATTTTTAAGAAAATTGCAATGTTAATTATCTTTGGCAGCTATTCATAGTCAAACTACACCTATTGCTAGTCTGAGAACAATGCTGAATATCTGAGCTTCTGGAAAGAATTGAAGGAGAGGCATGAAGAGTCAGTGTGACGGTTCCTTTTTGTCAGTGTTTAAATGTGTATAGCACATTTAAAATAACAACAGCGGTCGACCAAAGTGTTTCACAAGTTACACAAACCGTCATAGCATAAAACAAAGATAAAAAAATAAAATTACAATAAAACAGAGATCTTAAATAGCAAACAGTAAACAAGTCCAGTGCTTTCCAGTCCTGATCTCCGTGACACACTGCCCTACATATTTTAGGTGTGTTCTGCTGAGAAGAATGCCGAGTATTTGAAGTCCTGGGTTAATTTAAGGATAACTGTTCCTGTGTGTCACCTGATGACCTCTTGTTGTCAGTGTCTTCTGTATAGTACATTTAAAACAACAGCAGTTGAACAAACTGCTACACTATCTACATCAACCATGGTAACATAAAGGTTAACATACTCAAAAAAATCACAACAATGTTAAACAGAAAACCAGTCCAGTCCACATAACTGAGGCTCCTCCAGTCATTTCTCTTGAAAGATACATTTGGTACATCATCCCAAAGTGTTATTTTTCCATAGAAAAATTTTTGCAGTGACTTGCAGGAGTGAGTCACTTGCAAGTAGGTAGCTAGAAGTTTATGTAACTTCTAGGTACTTTATTGGATGATACACCAACATGAAGCATAGTCAAGAGGTTGAAGGAAAAGGAAACATATCTTTTAAAAGGGTTTTAGAAAAAAGACTTGAAACCTTATGAGTTATTCAGCAATCCAGTATCAATATTTTAAAGAAATACCTTTCACTGCAGCCACAGCTGATAGCTCTGTACACGCATCCATCCATTCATCGCCTATCTGCTTTTCCTGCAGGGTCGCAGGGTAGCCTTACTCCACCCGTCTTTCCAATTAGAAGTTTGCAGAGACAAATCAACTCTATGGTCATGTTTGTAGATTGTTGGAGGAAACTACGTAGAGTAAACAAGGTAAACTCCTTACAGAGAGATCCCAGGTCAGAACATTTGTGTTGCAAGGCTACCAACTGTACAACCCACTGTTCCACTGTGAAGCCTGCTTTGCATCTACAGACTGAAATTAATGCCCTTTCTAAATAAACCAGTTCAGCTACACTGACTGAAGAACATCTGTGGACATCAATTTAATTCTTCTACTACTCTCCAGTTTGCCTTATTTGCTACTATCTCAGCTGTTAACTTTGTTTTCTCAGTTATTTTTCTCTCTAAAGAAGCTACGCCTGGTCTGGCATTCTGTTTGCATGTGATACCTTCCTGTTGGAGGGAATCAACTGAGATAATGCGGCTGACAACTAAATTTCCTCCCTCTCCTATCAACTTTATATTTTTCTTGAACTCAGAAAGTGCTCCTAAGAAGGAACATTTCTTCTGTTCCTTTCTTGTGGACCTGCTCTGTTTTCTCAATCCCTCAGTGGCATGGCAGATGGTCCATCGTACTGAAACATGATCTGCTGGAGTTCTCTTCCAGTGTTGTAGTCAAGACCACCTAACTCAAGACCAAGTCGAGACCAAGACCAGAGTGTATCGAGACCGAGACAAGACCAAGACTTTTAGGGTCCGAGACCAAGTCAAGACCAAGCCCAGCGCCTCGCGCTACATGACCCAATGAAATGTGAAATATGATGAAAATGGCTTCTTATATTGATCTGAAAGATTCACATTCCTGTAAAAATATTTATAGTAGTATTTTCTATGATTACGCCAACTATACATAAAGTATAGACAAATTACTAATAACGTCCATGAAAAAAGGATGTAAATACATTTGTTTTATTCCCTCCCATTAAAAAATGTACATTTTTAAACAATTTTCAAATGACAAAAAATGTTATTAAAACATAAATTCTTATAGGAAGCTGGTACGTTTTTGGAACAAAACTGAAAATCCTGCAGTTTCTGAATCAACCAATTCATATGTTTAAAAGTTTTTGAAGTTATGTTTTGTATAACTACTCCACCATCGCAGTAGGAAAGGTTTAAACAAATCACTGAACATCAATTACTAATGACACTCACGGCAAATGGATGTGGGAAATATTTTTTTATTTCCTTCCTTAAAGCTTTGTCATTTGCATGAAGTGAATAAGACAAAGATTTTTGTGATTAGTCATTACTTATACAATAAGATTTAGAATGAGGAAATATTCTTCCGCAGAAGTGAAAAAAAAGTCTCTGACTACACAAACAAACCGAAACTAACCAAAACAAATAACGACCTTTTTTTAATTTAAATAAATACCAAAAGCAAGTCATTTATGGTTGTCACCTTGAAATATGTTTTACTCCTTTCATAACCATCTTCAGTTTTTTATTAAAACATTTCTTTTTTGCAGATGTCTGTCTTTTTGATCAATTTTCTACTTTTTGCTTCAGGAAAGAAAGAATTTATCTGGACTTGTGTGTACAACTCAACTCATTGCATACATTACATTAGCTTCATTTTTCCTGGCTGAGAGGCCAATAATCACATCTGCTTTATCTAGTTTTCCTTGATAATACATTACATACAGGGTAATATTAGTTGTGAGGTTAATGAAATTCTTACTCTACAATGAAAGTTTGGGTTTCATGAATATAGACTCTCCTCATATATTGTATTCAGCCTCATACAGCTAGAGTCTGCCTCCAACACTGGCTTAGGAGTTTGATGCAGAAGATTTTGTCAGTGAAAATCATTGCTACAGAAAATCGTATGTCATAGTTTCCTTTTAGAAGTTTTCCTTCTAGAAACACTTTACAAATAATGTCCAATCACAAATCAATAATGAATGAATGTACATTGACATAAAAAAATTCTTAAAGGCACCTTACCTGGTAAAACATAATACAAATACAATCATAGTCACAATTTTAGTATATTACTTTAATGGCAAAAAAAACTAAAAAAAACTACCATAGTGCTTCCTGAAAACAGTTATTGAGCAAAAGGAAAAAATGTATCTACATGTCTCTATTTCTAAAGACAAAAAGACAGATATATTTTGGCTACATTTCTTTACATTGTGACAAATGGGCAGTTTTCTTAACAGGTTTCATTTAAAATGTCTGTTTCCACTTTTATTTATTTTTTGGTAATCTTTTCTTAATTCACATTGCTCATTATGAATTAATTTACCTGAAGTTGCTAAACCTGTTACACGTTTTCTAGGCACTTATTGCAGGTGGAGCTTAAGGAAGCTTATGAGTCAAACAGGTGACATAAAAGGTTGATGGACGTAAGAGAAAACAGCAGAGAACACAGAGCATCCATAAGTGGGAGGTACGATGGAGGAGGCAAACATAGAGACAAACAGAGAGACAAACAGAGAGACAAACAGAGAACTCAAGTAAGTAATCTGTTAATCTGGCTTACATATATGCAGCGACTGTGGTAACTAATGGCAACTAACATCTTAACAAAGATCTATCTATCTATCTATCTATCTATCTATCTATCTATCTATCTATCTATCTATCTATCTATCTATCTATCTATCTA
>CAEFZY010026280.1:0-33343 GCA_903066815.1 Brachyrhaphis roseni
AGAGCTACGGTTATAGAGCTACTGCTACAGAGCTACGGTTATAGAGCTACTGCTATAGAGCTACGGTTATAGAGCTACTGCTACAGAGCTACGGTTATAGAGCTACGGTTATAGAGCTACGGCTACAGAGCTACGGTTATAGAGCTAATGCTATAGAGCTACTGCTACAGAGCTACGGTTATAGAGCTACGGTTATAGAGCTACTGCTACAGAGCTACGGTTATAGAGCTACTGCTACAGAGCTACGGTTATAGAGCTACGGTTATAGAGCTACGGCTACATAGCTATGCTACAGTTTCCACAGCAGTGTCTCCCTACAGAACATGGTGAGTCTCCAGCCCACAAATAAACCCACTTCCTGTCAGAGTTTAGCTTGGTTCATCTCAGACCTCGTCTATCAGACCAGTGGTTCCCAAAGTGAAGGTCTGGACCCCAAGGGGGTCCTGTGGCACTAAGTGGGGTCACAAAATGAAGACTTACGTGGACGAAGGGCTGGGGGAGGACACGGGGCTCTGAGGCTGCAGCTGGGGCATCTGGCTCTCTCCTCCTGCTCTCCCTGACTCTCCCGGTTCTGAGGACGGTGGGGAGGCGGCGGGTCCCAAGGACGACGGTGGCAGCTTGGGGGAGATGATCCGATGCTTGGTGCTGTTGCAGCGGTGAGGAATGTTCACTCCTGGTGACACTGTGGACATGAGGAGTCAGGCGGCGGTCAGAGTGATGTCAGAGTGATGTCAGAGTGATGTCATGGAAGCCTCCTACCTTGGTTGGTGCTGCAGAGGCAGGCGTGTGTGCGGGGCTGTGGTTTGGTTCTCTGTCGGTCCAGGATGTGCTGCACCAGCTCCTCGATGCTGAAGTCTCCAGAACCCATGGAGCACTTGATGCTGTGGACTGAAACAAAGACAGGCAGCGTTAACTCCGCCCAGAACCAGAACCCGGGTCAGACAGGCTGTCTGCTCGGTGCCTTACACATGGGCTTCAGCTGGCCCAGCAGGTCGTCCCGGCTCCACCTCAGGGCGTCGTGGCGGTCCGACACCGTGCACAGCAAAGGACTGCATCTCCCAGAATCCTCTGGTGACGGCACGTTCAGGTAGTGGACCAGAACGATGTCTGGGTTCTGGTGGGAAACAGAGGAGGTCACAGCTCTGATGATTAACATGGTTCTGTTCCAGTCCACAGAGCGGGTCAGACAGTATCACTATCAAGAAAACGTTACATTGGACCCAACGGTCGAACCCCTTTAGGAGGTCGACCCCCTCTGGGTTGGACCCTGAGCCGGTCTGAACCGGTACTGCGTGTGTTTCTGACCTGCAGCAGCCAGTAGCATCGTCTGTGGAATGTTGGCACGATGGAGGAATGGACGTAGCAGCCGTAGAGGCACTGGAACAGCAGAGAAACACCAGTAAACCTCCACCACTCTGTCTGAACCTGTCTATTCCTGTGTGACTCCACATGCCCTGCAGGGGGCGCTGCCTACCTCCATGCCCTGGACCTTCAGCTTCATGTGGTCCTCTCTTGTCGTCTTCCCATCCTTCCTTTTCTTCCAGCAGTAGCCATCCTTCCTGTACTTCACCTTCTTCCTGTTGTAGAGGATGATGCTGCCGTTCTTCGGCCTGAAACACCCAAACATGACAGGTGAGATCGTGCTGCCCTGAGCGCCGTCTGGCAGGCGTTTCGTCAGGACTGTACCTGGTCTTCAGGGAGCAGCAGAGCCACTCGTCGTGTCTGTCGAAGGATATCAGGTAGGAGGCGATCTCCTGCAGACCGACAGACAGAGAGACGGTTCTTTAAACATCCGACACAAACCTGCTGCAGGAACGAGTTCAGGCTCTGAGAGGAAAAAAGGAATTTATTTAAAGGCTTTGACAGATAAATGTAAACACGTGAGGCGTTTTACCCAAAATAATCCAAGAATAAACCTGTGATGTTAGATTTCTACTTTCCTGTTTCCAACCTGACTGATAAAGTCACTAAAAGGACCCAAATGGATCAGAACATCCGGTCAGAACCCGCTCCGCTCACCTCGTTAGTGTTCCACCTCAGACGCTCGTTAGGCAGGCAGGCCGAGCGGGGCAGACACTCCAGCAGCTTGTTGGGAACAAACACCTTCCTCTGGCCTTTATTCTCTGCTGACCACACAGAAGGCAACAGGTCAGAACATGATCCGGGTCAGAACAGAACCAGATGTATCCAACTCCAGTCCTGGAGGGCTCATCTCCTGCCATGTTCAGATGTGCCTCTGCTGCAGAACACCTGATCAGAATAATTGGCTCATTAGCAGAACAAGGAGGCACTAAAGCCATTTGATTCCTGTGTTTTCTACCTGTGGCACATCTAGAAACTGCAGGACAGGACAGTCCTATGGAGGACTGGAGTTTGATCTCAGATCAGAAGGATTCACAGTTCCTCCAGAAGGTTCTGGTTCTGCCCAGAGGTCTCCTCCAGCCAGACCTCCTTGGCTGTGGAGGAGCAGCAGTTCTCCTCTGAACACCTCCAGGAACCAGGATGTGGTTCATCCAGACCAACTAGAGGACTGAAGATGAGGTCAGGACCACCTTCAGTCTGGCTCTATGCTGACATCATCTCCTCTGACATCATCACCATCATCATCTCCTCTCACATCACCTCAGGATTCAGAGGTGTGGGCCCCACAGCGGTCCAGGAGGCTGAGGACCCGCCGGGCCTTCTGGACAGAACTGACAGACTGAGCCCGGTTCATCGGGCCGGAGACAGGCTGGGCAGAACCTCCAGCCCGTCTCCCATCCAAGGCGCACAGCTGAAACACATCCGGTGACGTCTGTCGATAACATGCCGTTTCCACGGCAACACGTAGGTAAGAGCAGCCTGGCTCTTACCTGCAGGTGGATGGCACTGACCTGTCTCCGTGGAAACCATCTCCTTGTTGCTCATGGCGACGGGTCTCACAGGATGGACGTCCACGTGCCGTGTCCCGCTGAGGACAGAGAGAGACAGAGAGCCGTTCAGTACCACGATCAGCTGCACACACACACACACACACCCACACACACACACACACACACACACACTTCCTACAGTGGAGCCCAGTTGCCTAGCAACAGCCAAATTTGGATCCACTTTACATGAAGAGTGTTTGAATGACACTGTACATCGGTGTGTGTGTGTTCAGACTTATATAACATGTTGAAACAGTGAACACACACCTCACCGCATCACACCTGGATCGGAACCGGTTCGAAACGTGTTTATATAAAACACATGAATGTTGAATGCAACTTATTAAATGAGAGACTTTTAATAATTATATGACAATAATGATTAAATCAGCCTAATAGGTCCTTTCTCCCACACGGAACCAGAACTTCCTCCAGGAGGCCGCTGGAAAGCCACGGACTCTCCTAGCTGCGGTTGCCGCCTCTCGGCGCTTCTGCCCGGCTGTGGGAGTTCTGCTGCTCCGGTTCTGTTCGGAGCGAACGGCGGGAAGCTGCTCAGCTTACAGTGACAGCCATTAATCCCGCCAAGAACCGAACCCTGCCGCTGTCGGCCTGTAGGCAGCAGGACGGTACCGGGGATATACTGGAGTCCAACAGCGGTGGACCAACACCTGTAGCAGCCGAGCTGCAGGGCTGGAGCTCCGTGTGAGACCGCAGCTCCACCCGCAGCTCCGCCCGCAGACAGCCCTCCGCCCGTTGCCACTGGCGACACACCGGAAAATAACCCGGCAGGAACCGAACCTACAGAACCGAGTCCGGAGCAGCTCACACATAAAACGCCAGTAAAAGCTCATTTACCTTCCGCCTTCAGCTCAGCCGCCATGTTCCGTGTCTATGACGTCACTGCGTAGCAACGGAGAAGGGTGGGGCTACGAGGGAGGACGTTGGATCTGATCCAGAGGAAAGTTTATGGGGGACTTTTACTGCCATAATTCAAGAGCACACAGTTTCAGTTTGAAAGCAGGACTTCATGTCTTTGTTCTCAAAACTTGTAATGTATTTAAATCGGATAATTTTCCATTATCTGGTTTAAATCAGATAAATTATAAATATTTTTGTGATAAACTATTACGTTTTAGAATCTTTCAACAGAACGGCGAAACTGGACCATTTAAAGTAAGTTTTTCATCTTTTATGTCCCAGGTTTTTCACAGTCCAGCCTCAGGATGCTAACAGAGCTAGCATCTCCTTCACCCTGATCCTGACCGGAACTCGCCATCGGACCGGTCTGAACTCCAACCGCTGATCTAAGCAGCATAATGAATGAAAGATGAGACTCAGAGGCGCATAGAGAAAAATATCTGAAGTTTTATTTTGTATAAAAGTGGAGAAATCGTCCAGCAGGGGAGACATAAACAGCTGCAGCAGGGAGCTTGTTGTCATCAGTTTTACAGTAAAATTCACTTCCTGCAGATCAGAGATGGAGGCGGAGCTAAAGCTGCTGTTTCCAGAGCATTAAAGAGAAATCCTGCTTATCGCCACAGAAACCGACTCAGCCTGCAATCAGCTTCTGTTATGGTTGAGTCACATTGTACCAGCGGACAGAGCGTGCTGTGCTTTTATTGTGAAATACAGAGGAAGTGTTAACGGTCACAGCTTAACAGAGAGCAGTAAACAACTGGCCCCGTTTTTCTGATCCTCTGCTGAAACATCAGCGTTATGGCTTTCAGGGATGGGTCGACTGCAGACTCTTCATAAATATCTTTAAATAATTATTACAGACGGTGACTCTGAACTCTGAAGGACCAATCAAAGCTTCACCGGGTTCAGAAACAACAGAATCTCCCTTTAAATCAGCAGCAGGCGGCTGGACGACTGGAAGGAAAACAATTAAGACTTCATCAGATACCAGTAACTTCATCGGTTCATCACCAGCAGCAGTGCAGAAAATAATAATAATAATGATAAAAAACAATATTCTGTAGTAACAGAAGGAAGAGAAATGAGTTTAACTCCACAGGAACGTGTGTGTGCGAGTGTGTATTCTGGTCTTTCTGCCTCCGTAGGGACCAGGGCTCTAACTCAGCAACATGAGGACAATCAGAGATACAAGGACACATCAGCAGGACAGCTGTGGACACATGTCCTTATACTGAGGACATGTCTCCACAACTGGATTGCCTCTTCACTGTGAGGACAATTCTCCGATCAGGGGAAACATCTGGAGACACATGTCACCTTCAGGGGGACATGCTTAACGGGGGGACACGTCTTCACGGTGGGGCCACGTCTTCACGGTGACCCAGTGTCCAGGTCAGACTTCAGAGTTCAGGTTTATGGAGACCAATAATTTACAATCCCCACAAAGCCAGAAAGGCCCATGTGCGTGTGCGTGTGTGTGTGTGTAGGGCGGGGTGATGAAGGCAGGCTTGGCTCTGGGGTCAGAGGTCATCACATGCCCTGTCGGATGCTCTGGATGATCTGGAAGATGGCTGAAAGACACAGAGAGGTGGATGTTAGCAGGAGGAGGAGAGCAGAAGCAGGGAGTTTGGCACTGATGAAGGTTCTGGTCCAGACACTGAAGATGGTGAGGAAGAGGAAGAGCAGCTTCCTGTTCTACTTCCTGTCTCAGTGTGAAGATAAATGACTGTGATATTTTTTACTTCCTGTTTCTCTGCAGCGGTTTCTGCCTCCTGAGTGGAGATAATGAGCAGCGTGTCAGAGAGTCCTTTGAGTGGGAAAGTGGAAGTTTATTCTAAATAGGAGAATGATTTATGTCCATAAGGCGACTCGACTGAAGGATGACTGCAGCTGGACCGGTACCGGCACCGCACGGCTCTTTAGGTTTTGCTCAGATCAGTCTGGATTCATCTAAACGCTAATAAACCCTCATCAACATTTCCCAGCAGATCAATATGATCTCTGATCAATGGCTCCATGTTCTCCATCAGAGCCAAAGCTCCTCAGGTAGCGCCTCACCTTTGTGCAGCTACTGATATACCTGTGACTGTCTGATCACCTTAAAAATAATCAAACCTGTTGATTATTTTTAATCAGCAGGTTTGAGTTAATCTGCTGATCCAATTTCAGTCAGAATGAAATGACCTTCGGCGCCCGGACTGATGCGTTACATCTTTACAAGACAAAAACTGAGGAAACGTTCAATTTACATTGGAGCGAGGTTTTAACATAGCTGGGTGCAGTTGGGTTTGGACCGACCACCAGAGGAGAACCACCAGAACCTGAACCAGCCAGTGTCCACAGGTCCGACAGACGGCCCAATCAGGTCAGGTGGAGCTTCTTGATAAGCCATGCTACCATGCTAACCCGCCTCACCAGGTCACCAAAGGTCACGGTTCTGCAGAGGAAACTCACCTGATCCACAAACCACGAAGACGAAGAGCGCCAGCAGCCAGGGACCCACCGGAGACTTGTCCTCGTTCACCGGCCTCTGCAACGCAAAGCAGGCAGCGTGAGAACCGCAGAGACTCAACCCGCCACTTCCTGCTGAGACCCGGTACCAACTGGGTCCACCTGGTTCCTCCTGATTCCAGAACCTGACCTGAACTATTTCCACAGGAGAACCATCTACAGACGGCACATCCAGGCAGTTGCCAACTTGCTTCCAGGTGATGAAGAACCGGTCGGGCCCCAGGGCCCGGGTTGGGTTCATCATTGTTACCAATAATCACCAATATTATCATGTTTATTATCACGTCCTCCTGCAGCTCTAATGCTGCCATAAAACTCAGCAGCTTCACTTCCTGTCATCCATAAACCAGCTGATGGAATCAAACAACTCAAGCTAATCTAGCATCCTTCCCACAACCCAAAGGAAAATTACTGTTATTAATATTCATATGCTAATCCAAGCCAATCAGATGGAGTTTATTCATGTTACCGGGACCAGAGCTTCAAACTGGACCATGACTGATGGTGAACCCGACCCGTCATCAGCTCAGACAGCTGATGACAGGAGGAACATGGAGGTGGTGGAGTGGTGCTGTGGGCTCACTGAGGCGCATTCCTCCTGACCGGGTCACTGGACCCAGAACACCTGAACCTCATGAACCTCCTGACCGGGAACATCAACAAACTTCCTGGGAATCCACCATGGAGGGGGCGGTGGCTCCATGGATCCACAGGGCCGTTTACAACCTGCTGCAGTTATGTAATATTTAAATTAGTTAGGACAGAAACAGAGCCGAACCGAACCTAGGACCCGTTCCACTCAGATTATCAGTTTAAATCCGTTTTTTACAGGTTATGATTCCGATTAAAGAGAAAAACCATCTAAAATCCTAAAGTTGTGAGAGGAGTCTGGTCACTTCCTGCTGTAGCCCCGCTGACTGGCAGAGCGGAGCCACGCACCATATATGGACGTGTTTCCGCTCCATTTCCAGCCAGGTCCAGTATGATATCAGTAGTTAGTCTATGTCGGAACCCACCGAGGTTTTCTGGACGTGTCCCCGCTGTGTGATCGTCTTGCTGTGCCGCTCGTTGGCCACCTTCATCCGCTGAACCGCAGACATGTTCCCACCGTAACTACCGGAGCCGGACAGGAGCGGGTCGGAACCGGGTCAGAGACAGCAGCAGCGCAGGCTGGAGGCTGTGGGGCGGGAGAGGTGGACGGTTCGGGTCGGGTCTGGTTCCCCTCCGAGGAATCGGCGCTAGCTGTTAGCTGGTGCTAACTGAGCTCCCAGGAACTAACCCGGTCACGTGACACTGGTCGGAGCGCCGTTGGGTATCTGCTGCCCCCTGGTGACAGGAGAGGAACTGCGTTCATTTCACTAGAACGAAATGAACTGATCCTGTAGCAGGAAAATACAAAAACAAAGACACGAACATTCAGTCATGATGGAAGAATTCCTTTTAAATTTAGACCTTCATTTAAATATCTGTTATCAACCATGAGGATGAGTCTGAACTGAGCTGAAATCATCTTGGATCCTTCAGATGGAGGACAAACCAGGACTGGATGAGCCGTCCAGAACCATGAAGGCATCATGGTTCTGATGCTACAGTTGGGTCAGAACCTTTCCACAGGTCTGGGATAGAATCAGTTTTTCATGAAATTACATCAGTGTGATTAATAACTAGTTATTTAGTGAATTTTCCGATAATTAGACTGATATAATATGATATTAACTGAAAGTGTGAATGTTGTGATTATGGGAGTAAAACTAAATAATTTCTCTCTTTCTGTTTTCCAGCTTCTCTGATAATAATTATAATTATTCACATTTATGTCAGAGACTGATGATAAAAAACTCTTTTATTAATTAGATCAGTTAGATTTTAAATGCATATTAAATGTTTACTGTGAGATTAAACCAGACTAAACTGATCAGTCTGGATCAAATCATCTGATTCCTCAGGCTGGAAGGAAGAAACTAAAACCTTCTTGTCCTCTGATGAGACGACAGGTTGGGACATAATGAGCAGAGGAGAAGCTTGGACCATCCTAGACATGAAGTATGGTGGTGGCAGCATGATGCTGTGGGGCTGATTGAGTGCAGGAGGGACTGGTGTCACAGAACAGAACCGAACAGAACTGATGGTATCATGAGGAAAGAGGCAGAGAGCGAAGATCAGGTTCAGTTTAATGCTTCGTCAGCGCTAACACACACCTACACACACCTACAGGTCACACACACGTCTCTGCTGGCTGCAGGCAGCCGGCGGGTCAAAGGTCACTAGCGTTAGCATCGTCCTGAGCTCAACCGGCTCTGGTTAGTATCGTCCAGCGTGAAATCTCTGCCTGGAGGTCAGAGGTCATGCAGGGTCATCTTCAGTTGCGAGAAGCAGTAGCGTTTCCACGGTAACCGTCCCTAGCAGCCCAGGCCGCTGATGGAGCCGATGCGGTCCAGCTTCATCCCGAAGCATCCTCTTCCTCCCGCCATGGCCTTGTGGCTCCGCCTCCTCGTCTTCACCTGCCGCCGCAGGAAGTCCAGGAAGAGCTGGGGCACCACTTCCTGTCCGCTAACGAATCCGCTCGCGTTACTGTGGCGACTCAGGGCCAGCAACAGAGGCGGGGAGGTTGGCGAGGAGGCGGAGCCCTCAGTGATGTCATCAGACGGGGGCGTGGCCTTGATGAGGGAGGCGAGGCGAGAGCCGAACAGAGAGAGAAACACCTGGGCAAACACAGGTAACATCAGTCACATGACCTGACCGACCAATCAGCTGGCAGAGCCACAGGATGAAGGACTTACCTGCTGCTTGTTCTGAGGTGAAGGCCTCGTTTCCACGGAAACCAGGAACAGGAGCAGGAGGGCCAACGGAGCAGAGGAGGCGGCCGCCATCTTTATTTACTGACAAAAATTAATTAAAACCTAAAAATAATCAAAAATACAAACTAGATGAGCTTTTATTAGATTATTAATTAAACTTTCTGAGTTATTTATCATGAATTTAAAATAAACATCTGACAGTTTTTAAATTTGTCACAAATATTCAGAATCAAAGATGTGAAACAGGATCCAGTTCTGGAGATTAACATTAAAATTAAGACAGAAAAACTTCATCAGTGTTTAAACATGATGAACATCAATGAGAGCTTAAACAGGAAGTGATGCTCGTCTACTTCCTGTCAGCCCCCCTTCTGTTCAGCTCAGGAAAACACTTCAGATTAAATTATATTTTCAGTTTGAAACTAATTAATATTTCCTGGAAGAGGATGAGAAACTTTAATGATCCAAATGATCCTGAATTTATGTTTTTATAGTGAAAATATTTAGTTTTACTGATGAAAAATATTAAAGGAAAAAAATCACAACTTGTTATTTAAATACATCCTCAAAAACATAACAGGTAAAATGATTTATTATGAAACTAATTATGTATTATTAATAATTATTTGTTCATTTGTAGTAATGACTATTATTTAGAAATTACAAAACTATTTAAGTTCATCAGTTTTCATCCACATTACTACAAAATTAAAGTTAATATTATTAAATATTATAATTTTTTATTAGTAGTAATAACTATTACATAATAAACCCAATGATATCAGATATTGTTTAATACAACGTAAAATTGTTTATTCATTTGTTTTCTCTAATAATTTTTATCATTAAATCAAAACTGGATCAAACTTCATCAGATTTTATTATCGTTACATTTTTAATCTTTGATTTCAGAGAACTTACTTCCAGCAGCGGTTCAGAAGGTTCTGCTGGCGGTCGGGTCCAAAAGGAGCAGACTCTGGTCCTGGTTCTGGTTCTGGTTCTGGTTCTGGTCCTGGTTCTGGTTCTGGTCCTGAGACGAGCCCGGCCGGGTCTACAGAACAACCTCAGAGTTCTGTTTTTATACAACTCGGCGCCGTGATGTCACACATTCTTTGGGTCACCCAGGTCTTCATGGCGTCGCCCCGGCAACGCTGTCTCACACACACACACACACACACACACACACCGGGTCAGTGATGGGCGTCCAGTCAGAGACACGGAGAGGAAACGATGTCCAGAGGTTCATGAAGGTCCAGAACCACCAGGGCTGGGTTAGAACCAGAACCAGAACCATGCTGGGTGGACTCTGTTCCTGCTGGGGAGGGAAGACTTCAGGTGGAGGCAGCATGGTGCTGTGGGACGGAGCTCAAGGCTGGAGGTAATGAGACCCTGATGGCTCTGCTCTGAGGAAGCAACCTGACCTCTGACCTCAGGCGTCCAGGATGAAGAATCATCATCTTCCTCGTCTTCTCAGCCAATCAGATCGCTGATCTCTTCATGACACTGCTCCTCACTACGGCTCCGTGACCCCTGACCTTTCCTTGAACTGTTGCCACGGAGACCATGTTGTTGTCAGGAAGTATGTTGTGTGGAAGGGGGCGGAGCCTCAGACGTCTGTTTAATGACCCCCCACCGTCTTTGTCCCGTCAGACGAAGCTCCGCCCCCCATTCAGACTCTGACGTCATCAGGTCCACATAAAACACACACACACACACACACACTGCCAGAGGACAACAGGTCATCCATCACTGCAGGACACAGCAGCAACATCAGAACCAGGCCAGAAGCTGCTGCTGGTTCTGATGGTTCCTGGAGACGGACTGGATCAGAACCAGGCCAGATAAACCCGACCAGCACTCAGGGTTAGCATGTGTTAGCATGAACCATCCTGAGGTTCTGGGTAAGGCCTGGAGCAGGTCCAGGGTCCAGTAATGGTTCTGGAGCAGATTAAACTCTTCCTCCTCCTCTTCCTCTTCGCTCCTGGGACTCAATTCAGCTGCTGGTCATCGCCAGGCAACAAGCTGCCTGCAGCACAAACTCCTCAGCCAATCAGCATTGACGTCACAGCGCAGTGTGTGTGTGTGTGTGTGTGTGTGTGTGTGTGAGACATGAACTCCTGCTGAGTTTGAGATTCCCATCAGGCTGAAATCAGAAGTGATCTGAACTTTGTGACGTTCTTGTGGCGCCCAGCAGGGGGCAGGCTGGTCACAGAAACTGATTTTATTTGTTTCTGTTCACTGAGTCGTTAGTATCATAGACATAATATAAGTTATATTAGTATAGTATATAGTATGTCTATGGTTAGTATTAAACTGTGTGTTGTCCCTTTGCTGCCCAGCAGGGGGCAGGATGGGTCACCATCAGCAATGAAGCCAGACTCAGGAAGATTGATTTTATTTCCGTTTATTGAGTTTTGATAGAAAACACTCTTTATGGCATAACCACTGTGAGGGCGGGGCTACAGGCCCCCCACTGTGAGGGGGCGGGGCTTCAGGGATCCCCAGGTGTCAGTCCGTTGGCACGGCGACGGCGAGGCTCAGTTGATCTTTGGGTGGCGGAAGTCCTTCCCAGCGAACTTGGCTTTGTCTCCCAGTTCCTCCTCGATCCTGCAGGAAGTAGACAGTTGGTCACTCTGGAACAAAGACTTTTATTTTGGAGGAATCAGGAAGTGCTCACCTCATTAGCTGGTTGTACTTGGCCAGACGCTCTGACCTGCAGGGGGCGCCAGTCTTAATCTGAGAAACAGAGGGAGCATCATTAGTGAAACAACCAGCGGGAGACAGGAGAGGACTCGGTTCTGTTGGTTCTGACCGGCCCGGTCGGCGGCCCAACACAACCAACCTGTCCAGTGCAGAGTCCAACCACCAAGTCAGAGATGAAGGTGTCCTCCGTCTCTCCAGAACGATGACTGACCATCACACCCCAACCACTGGTCTGAGCCAGCTTACACCTGGAGGACAGGAAGACAGAGGGACGGAGGGACAGGAGGACAGAAAGATACAGATAGAATGTCAGAAAGGCACAAGTGGGCAAAGAGACAGACAGGTGTCCAGGTGTCTTACGCCTGGATGGACTCGGTGACGGAGCCGATCTGGTTGACTTTCAGCAGAAGACAGTTGCAGGCCTTCTTCTCCACCGCTTGCTGGATCCTCTTTGGATTGGTCACCGTCAGATCATCTCCTACGATCTGATTGGTGGAGACAGACAGACAGGTGAGTCAGGCAGCCATGTTGTTCCTCAGAAACACCTGTCCACCTCCATCTCACCTGGATGTCCACAGAGGCAGTGAACTTAGCCCATTGTTCCCAGTCATCCTGGTCAAATGGATCCTCAATGGACTGGACTGGAAACCAACAGAGAGACCAGAACTTTAATACTGATAGAGGTCCAAAGACCCGGTCGGGTTCTGATTGAGGTCCAAAGACTCGGTCGGGTTCTGATTGAGGTCCAAAGACCCGGTCGGGTTCTGATTGAGGTCCAAAGACCCGGTCGAGTTCTGCAGAGGCTTTAGGAACCTCATATAGAACTGTTGAGTCCAGCTGTGTTTCTAACAAACTGAATCTCATTCAGACTTTTAAATGATCGGGTTGATCCGGCGCTCGCTGTGACTCCGGTTCAGGATTTGTTTCCTGCGGTAGCTACCTCCAGGTACCTCCAGGTGTCTCCAGGTGTCTCCAGGTACCTCCAGGTACCTCCAGGTGTTCCCCGTGTGTCCTTACCTGGGTAGCCCTTGATGAAGCTGCGGTACAGGTCTCCCAGCTGCTCGCCACTGATGTGTCTGGACGGGTCGTCGGGGGACTTGAAGTCCAGGTCGTACTTTCCGTTGCGGAAGAACTCGGAGGCGGCCACATCCATGCCGATGATGATCTTATCGGGGTAGCCGGCCTTTTCGATGGCCGTCTTCAGCAGCTCCAGGGCTGCAGAGACACAGCCAATCAGAGCTCTGCTAGAACCACAGTCAGTCCAAAGCACCTTCAGAAGCGGAGCTGGAGCTCACCCTCGTTGTTCTCCAAGATGTTGGGGGCGAAGCCTCCCTCGTCTCCTACGTTGGTGGCGTCTTTGCCGTATTTGGCTTTGATGACGTTCTTCAGGTTATGGTAGACCTGAACTCACAGAGAGACAGACATGACTGGTGAACGCAGTGAAGCCCAGGAAGCAGCGCCGCAGGCCAAAGGTCACGGTACCTCAGCTCCAATCCTCATGGCCTCATGGAAGTTTGAAGCTCCTACAGGTAGAATCATGAACTCCTGCATGGCCAGTTTGTTCCCAGCATGACTTCCACCGTTGATCACGTTAAAGGCCTGAGAGGAACATGAGAACCAGATGAGACAGACGGTTCCTACTCACAAGGGCAAGACGGGTCCACTCTGGGTGAACTCTACTTTGATTGGACAAGAGCCTCCTAACTTAAAATCATATATGAAGTCAAAGCCCCTCCCACTCATGTTATAAACCCCTCCTTCCATCAAACCCCGCCCTCTCTTGATAAGCCCCTCCCACTCACAGGAACAGGAAGGATGACGTCCTTGTGTCCGGCGAGGTCGGCGATGTGGCGGTAGAGGGGGACTCCCTTCTCCGCCGCTCCGGCCTTACAGACGGCCAGCGACACGCCCAGGATGGCGTTAGCTCCAAACTTAGCTGCACACAGAGACATGGACACTCAGGACAGAGACAGATGAGGACAGAGACAGATGAGGACAGAGACGGACAAGTGGACAGGTCCTTACATTTGTTCTCTGTGCCGTCCAACTCCAGCATGAACTTGTCGATCTTCTCCTGCTCGACAACGCTGAACTTCTGGAAACAGAAGGACATGAGGACAGACATTTAGACGGAAATGAGGACAGACTATTGGACTCTACAGAATCCCTCCAAAGCAGGTGACCCCTGACCCCTGGCAGATACCTTGTCGATCAGCTGGGGGGCGATCTCCTTGTTGACGTGGTCCACAGCCTTCTGTGTCCCTGTGGACAAACCCAGGTGTTAGCAGGATGCTGGGACGTTCTGTCCTCTCAGGTGTCCTCCTACCTTTGCCCAGGTAGCGGCTCTTGTCTCCGTCGCGGAGCTCCAGGGCCTCGTGGACTCCGGTGGACGCACCGCTGGGGACTGCGGCCCTGAAGAGACCTGGACACGGTTGGACGTTAGTGACCCTGAGGGACACCTGAGGTGCCTCAGAGCTGCTGCTCACCTTTAGCCGTCCAGAGGTCCACCTCCACGGTCGGGTTCCCCCTGGAGTCCAGAATCTCACGGGCGTGGATCTTGGTGATGGACATCCTGACTGAGGGACAAAGGAGGACACTGATCAGAACTGTAAATCCAGATCAGCTGACTGAGGTGTTCACACACTGATCCGGTTTAATCCAGCACAAGCTCAGTCAGTTGGTCCCTGAGGAGAGGTTATCCGGGTCAGAACCAAGCAGATCAGAACCAGAACCATAGTGGGGAGCCTGTCCTCTCTGTCCGTCCACTGAGGGGACACCGTCTGTTCACATCCAACAAAGACAACACACTGCAACTGGTTCTGGACTCTCTGGATCTGGTTCTGGACTACCAGAACACAGTGGACCCTGTTCTGGACCATTTGGACCTAACTGGACCTGATTCTGGTCTATAAGAATTACGTTGGACCCGGTTCTGGACCTAACTGGACCTACCTGGCAGAGGTGGGGACTCGAGTCACATGACTTGGACTCAGTGTTAATAATAAGACTTTAAACTTGACTTGGAAAAATGTTCAAAGACTCGGACTTGACTTGGACTTTTACAGCAATAACTTGGGACTTGAACCTGTTTATTTGAAAAGACTCGATATTTTACCCCAAATCTAAAGTTTAAAACACATATTTATAAAGTTTTCCCCATTAATTGATTTCACTCCGTCGTATTGTGCTTTTCTGAGCCGCCTTTAAACGCACCATGAGCTCTAAGGTGGACAGAGACGCTGCTGCTGCTGAACTGAGCTTGTTACAGTCACGGCAGCAAACCAACAAAACCAAACAACTTTGAACAGTTTTGTTAATTATTAATAATTTTTCTACCAATTAAATGTTTTCACTGACAATGTCTGGCTGCTGTTGTATGTCTACAGCTTTTATTTAACTATTAGTATGAATATTATTTAGCATTAAAGGTAACTTAGCCGTTAGCATTGAGCCGTTAGCCTTTAGCTGTTAACCAGATTGATTCCAGATGTTCAGCATTGTTCAGGTTGAAATACCATTTTGGACAAAGGGGATTGATACTGATCAATATCTTTATTGATTATCTCTTTATTTTCTTTATTTAAGCAGTGAATCCCACTGATCAGCTGCCATGACAACCTGAGCAGGTGGACGTGGAGCCCAGGCTCCAGGCTAGTTCAACAGGGGGGCATCGGGTTATTCTGGGGGGCAAAATGAATCTAAGTAGCAATAATAATATTAATCAAGTAAAGAAAAGGGTACAGTGCAGTAAAACTACTGTTGTTACGGCAACAGATCCAATATCTCTGTCATTCCTTAGACACTGAGAGTAAAGGCCGCGTGAAACCATGAAGTTAACAAAAAATCTTTATCTATAAAAATGCAAAAACAAAAAATGACAGCTACAATTTCCTTCATTCCGTTTTTCCAAGATGCAAAGCTTACACGGTTTACACGGTCAAAAACTGTTTTGCTCCGTGTCTCAGTAATCCGTCGTGTCTAAACAATCTGTCAATTCTTTTTCCATCACAGTATATGACCCGACAGGAAGCAAGCCCTTCAAAATAAAACTAAATTTCAAAATAAAAAATTACCTGAAGAAATAGTCCTCTTAACTAAATTGAATAAAATAAAAAACAAACCATCACACAAATAACTTAATTTTTTCTTATTTATGGCTCTAACAACTGTTATAAAAACCTTTTTCCAAAAGAGTTACTCAAGTGATGTAACAAGTACTAAAACATCATCAGTAGCCTACGTGCTGCTAATTAACAAGCTTAAAGTGCTGTATTGTTGTTAGCCAGTCATCTTTAGGCTAACATTAGCCAGTCATCTTTTGGCTAACATTAGCCAGTCATCTTTTGGCTAACATTAGCCAGTCATCTTTTGGCTAACATTAGCCAGTCATCTTTTGGCTAACATTAGCCAGTCATCTTTTGGCTAACATTAGCCAGTCATCTTTTGGCTAACATTAGCCAGTCATCTTTTGGCTAACATTAGCCAGTCATCTTTTAGCTAACATTACCTGCGTCCAGCAGCTTTACTCACCTCTGTCTGTTAGTTTTGGGGAAAATTGTGCAAAGTTCTTTGAGTTTTGCTGCCATGATTCTAACACACCTGAGCAGCTCTGACTGTCCAGCAGAACAGGTGTAAACCCAGCGCGAGCGTCTTAACGTTCATGTTGCGTTTATAGGCGGCTCGGAAAAACAGGTTACGCCATGTTAACAACGGATTAAACAATTTTAACAGCTGAAAATGTGACAGAAGGCAGAGATATGGGAAGTGCGGAAACCTCTACTGCATCAAATCAATATAGGAATAACAGAGAGTTATAAAAACAACCAACAGCTTCCAGTGCAGGGGGAACGGCTGAGTGTGGGTGGGCAATGGCCCTTAATGCCCCCCAATACCCCTATTGCCCCTTAATGTCCGCCCATGTCTGCATCGGAGATGGAAACAGATTCTTTAATATTTATGTTGTGTTTGAAATTAGAATGTAATAAAGAATTGTGTTGCTATATTTTGTGTTTTTATTGATATTACAAACATTAAGTTGTCTGGGACTAAAGTGTCAGCAGTGGCCAGTTGGTTTGTCCTCAACTGGGCCACACCTGGCCCGGTTCTGGCCCACATGGGCCATATCTGGTAAACCAGCACTGGGCCATGCTGGGGGGCATGACCGGAAGTACCAGCTGTGGCCACATCCGGCCCAGACAATCCTCACAGACTTGGCGCTCATCTTGACCTGAACTCAGTTGGACCCGGTCAGAGTTACTGACTGGTTCTGTCAGACACGGCCGGTCCAGTTGGGCGTCTGTGTGAGTGTGTGTGTGTGTGTGTCGGACCTGCAGCAGAGATTCTGCTCAGCGCCATCTTTCCGCTCTGTGCCCCGGAAGCCCCGCCCATCCCACTAAGCAGCCAATCAGAGCCCGGCTGACATTTACAGACAGAACCAAAGAGAGGGAGGAACCGTCGAGCGGGGTGTGTGTGTGTGTGTGTGTGTGTGTTTAAGGGAGGAGTGTTTAGATATTTTTAATCTGCAGGAGGAGGAGCTGCTGACCTTTAACTAGACCATTCTAAGGAGGTCGAGGTGAGAAACCCAGCAGAACAGAACCAGGCTGTAACTTCTGACATTTGAAGGCATCTGAGAGGAAACACACTCACACACACCCACACACACACACACACACACCCCTACACTGCTGACTGAGTGAACGTGTGTGTGGACTTTGTAAAGGCCATCAGTGGTTTCAAGTGCTCTTCAGGAGCTCAGCTGTTGTTCTGTAGCAGTGTGACAGAAATACCACACACACACACACACTCTGATCCTCACACACACACTCTGATCCTCACACACACACTCTGATCCTCACACACACACACTGATCCTCACACACACACTCTGATCCTCACACACACACACTGATCCTCACACACACACGCTGATCCTCACACACACACCCTCTCCCTGCTCTTTCAGAGCTGCCCCCTGTTAGTGAGCTGCAGTTTTTCCTACTAACTAACTTTCCGATCCAACATCTGCAGCAGCTGACCTTTGAACTCTCACCTCCAGAGTTCTGATCTCCTTTGTCCAATCAGAGGCCTGAGCATCACTGCTGTCTGCTCGGTCTGAACGGACCGGAACCGGAACCAGAGATTCGGTCCTGCAGAGGAGTTTAAAGTTCACCCAAAACAAACCCGGATCCAGAACCATCTTTCTGACCCGTTCAGGGAGCCGGTTCTGTTTCCTCCAGGCCCGTCCTGAGCGGTTCGGTTCGGTTGGGGGTTGTATTAATTGGGTCGGTGTGTGTTCAGTGTGTTCGGATCGGTTCGGACCGGTTCGGCGTGGCTCGGTGGGAAGGTCCGGACTTTGCGCCTCCTGCTGTTTGTCTCTGCAGCTCTGTGACCTTCAACCCGCTCAGAGTCACAATCTGCTCGGTACCGGGTCCAAATGAATCAGAACCAGAACCCACCGACACCACACGTCAGTTTCAGTTAAACATACGGCGGCCCTTCAAAATAAAAGCCTGCAGGAGGTGGTCGATCCAAGGCAGAACCGCCGGGCTTCAACGGGACCGGTGGACCGGAACCGGGTTCTGGCCGGACTCACCTGACAGCTGAAGTTCTGAGAAGAGTTCGGGTCCGGTCCGGTTCCGTCTGAGGTGGAAAGTGTCTGTCTCTGTCCGTCAGAGGTTTTATAGGCGGAGGGAGGAAGAGGAGGAGGAGGAAGAGCAGCAGGGACCGTCTGGATGTGACCCGAACAGAACCTGAACAGAACCGGTCCAATACTGAACTGAACCTGTTTGTTTTTCTGTCGTTTTCAGGTTAATTTCCTAAAATAAACTTTAATTTTAAAAAGTTGAACTGAACTTTATAATAAACCTGATATGAACCGAAACCAGAACCAATCAGTTGCTGGTGATTCTGAACTGCAGCCTTTTGCTCAAGGAAACAACGGCAGAGGATTGAACCGGCAACCAGCGACTGCAGGATGATCCTGGATCAGTTAGTGGAAGGAAGAAAGACCAGAAGATCCCAGCAGGCTGCGGTTCTGGAAGGTTCTGCACTGACCCGGCTTCCTGCTGGACTCTCCAGCTGAACTTTGAGGACGGTCCCTAATGAGAGAGAAGGTCAAAGTTCACCTGCAGCAGAAACATGAACCTGGCTGAGGATTCACTGCAAATGGCAGAAACCCGGAGACCTTTCAGCCTTTAGCTTCACCTCCAGACGGTTTGAAACGACCCGAGTTCTGGTGCTTAACGTCTCACTCAGTTCATCCATCTGTCAGTCAGAGACGCTGCTGCCATTTCCACCTGCACAGGTTGATCTAATCAATAACATCAACAGATTATTGACCAGTTAAAATCCAGTAAAATCATTCGGTTTGTCTGGTAATTCATCATTCAGATCTTAATAAAACCAAAAACAAACCAACAAATTTATAAAACTATTTTGTTTCCTTCATCAATAATGAAGAAAATCTGCTGATCAGACAGATTTTTACCAAATATGCAAACATTTCACAACCAGCAGATGTTAGAATCTCATTTCACAAACTATTCCTATAACTTTTAACAACAGGTTCAGGGAAGCTGGACTGGCCTGTAGGGGGCGCCACAGCTTTTCAAACTTACTGAAGAATTAACTGAAAAGTTCACATAAAACATCAGATTTTCAATGTTTTATTAACCACATTTAAAATGAAGATGGCAGAGACATTACTGTCTAGACACCATGAACTTTAGGGCAGTTTTTTATTTTGATTCAAGAAGTCTCTCAATGTAAAAAAAAAAAAAGTAATTTCAATAAATGTAATGTAAGAGATTCACCTAACATCAGCTAAACTAAATTTTAGACTTTCTCAGCTTTTTGACATGATATTTAAAGGTTAAAATTGGATTCAAAATCACATCTAGATTGCTAAATTCATTTTTACGTTCTTCTCAATTACATCAATATCTGTAATTTATAATTTTCTTCCATTTGTAAAGAACATTGCAGCTCTTTCCCTATTTAGTGTGAATTTTTACAGCCAAAGTTTCTGCAGCTTTTTCCCATGAGGGGAGAAAACAGTGTCGTCTGTATCACACATAACCACTGATACAGACGGGAGATGATTGATATGCAAAGTAAAAAACCTTCAGATCGATACCTGTGGTATCTTGTGAGTCTTAGGAAGAGATTCCTGTGATTTAAACCAATCCACTGTTTCACTAGACAGTTTCCAGATCACTAATTTACAACAGAAAATGAAATATATTGTCTCTGATTGGATTGTTCCTCTAATGCTGAACAGATTCCTTAGGATTTTTCAAAATACATGATGTAGAAATTTATAGATCATTTTGTTTTACTATTATTCAGTTTCCCAATAATGATTTTTATATCTTCATTGACATGAGTACTGAAACAGACAAAGGAAGGTTTTTAAGACAACAGGCCCAACTTATTGATATTCTCAGCAAATACTTCAATCATTTTGAATAATGGGATCTAATTAAGTTTTATATCATAGCAGTTATCTTTTCTTTTCCAAGTAGTTAAATATTTCTCCATAACATTTTTACTGTTTCCTTTTGAGTCTTTTATTGTAACAAGGGAAAAATATCCTTTTGCTTTTTGAAGTTACATTGTTTGTTTTTCAGATTTCTATTAATTTTAAGTACTAAAGTACTTCATGCAGTACTGCTGCAGGACTGTGTGTGGTCTAGGGTACCAGAGCTTCTAGAGGTTCTACTGGACCATTCTGGGCCCATCAGAACATGGCTGGTCTATAAAGGACTCTGGACCCGTCTGGAGACCCAGGAGAACCTGGTCCCCACGATGCATGTTGACGTGCATGTGTGTGTGTGTGTGTGTGTGTGTGTGTGTGTGTGTGTGTGTGTGTGTGTGTGTGAAAGAAGCAAACCAGGTAAAATAAACAGGACTCTTTATTGGGTTCAGGTGAAACATGTAACACTGGCTCCCTGCTGAAGAACAGGCGTGACCCGCCGGGTCATGTGACCCGCCGCCTCACACACACAGTCACTGATTGGTCGTTGCATGGAGGAGACACTTCGATCCCCGACGGCAAAGGCGTGAGACGAAGATGACTGAAGGTCAAAGAGGAGGAGCTGGGAGGGGTCAGAGGTCAGGGAGGCAGAAGGGAAGGCGGCGGCCATGTTGGGTTTACATGCCGGCTTTCCTGAGGTGTTCGACGACGTTGAATACCTTGTTGGATATCTGGCCGCCACTGGCGTCTTTAGTGCCCTTTGCTATGACTACAGCTGGAGACACAGAGGACAGAGAGGGTCAGAGAGGTCAGAGAGGACAGAGAGGGTCAGAGAGGTCAGAGAGGATAGACAGGAAACAGGAGGAAAGAGAGGGACACAGGAGGGACAGAGAGGGACACAGGAGGGTCAGAGAGGTCAGAGAGGACAGAGAGGGACACAGGAGGACAGAGAGGATAGACAGGAAACAGGAGGGACAGAGAGGGACCGAGAGGGTCAGAGAGGGACAGGCGGTGTGAGACATTTTGACTCAGCTCAGGAACCTGAAGGTGACGTCTAAAGGTGAAAGCTCACCTGTTTTGGTCTTGCCCACACAGACTCCAAACGCGTTGCCATCAGCGTCGGCCGCGGTCTTCAGGTCCAGAGCGAAGACCGGCTCCATGTCCATCTGGTCCCGGATCAGGCGGCACCGCGTCCCGCCGATGTAGACGCCGTTCTGAGCGAAGCTGGACCGGTCCTTGCTGCCCAGCTTCTTGATTTCATCGACCTGAAAGGAGACAAACAGTCAGAGCTCCGGATTCCCAGCTTCCTCAAACTGCACAGCCCAGGATTGGGCTGAGGACACGCAGGGATGGACTGGGTCAGGGCAGCAGGTGAGGAAACAGAGGACAGGAGAGCAGAACCGGGTTAATCAGAGACAAAGGTTTGAGGCAGAACCAGAGGAAGTTCAGGAGAAAAAACCCTGAGGAGAAGAAGAGCTGCAAGACGAAAGAATGTGAAGACGAGTCAAGACACGGAGCAGCGACCACTTCCTGGAACAGCAGCCAATCAGAGAACAGGCCTGCAGGGAGCTGATTCCACTCACACACACACACTCACACACACACCCACACACACACACAGAAAACAGGCCTGCAGGGAGCTGATTCCACACTCTGAGCTGCTTCAACATGTCCCAGTTTTACTGCCAAACTTTAATCTTCTGGTTCATTTTTCTTCGTTTTAAACAAATTGACTGAAAATGACAGAAAGCCTCCGTGTGTGTGTAGGTGTGTGTGTAGGTGTGCATAGAGGGGACACATGCAGCTCAACTAGTCAGGTTAGATATGAGGTTCTGGTTCTGGTTGGGAATAAACTAGTGATTGTTAGGCAGATTGTCTGATTTAGGCATAAATTCAGTTATTATATTGAATGAAAGTCAATACAAAGACCTCAGTTTGGATAGAAGTAGGGGTGTGTTTGTCCCAGTGTGTGTGTGTCCCAGTGTGTGTGTGTCTCAGTGTGTGTGTGTCCCAGTGTGTGTGTGTCTCAGTGTGTGTGTGTGTGTGTGTGTGTGAAGAAAGAAGAAGTGATCGTCTCAGCTTCCTGTATTCGCTGCTTTTCGGCGCTGTGCCCTTATAAGGCAGCTGAACCCGGTCTGAGCAGCTGGGCCCTGCAGAACCCGGAACCTGCCGGAACCGGGCCTGACGCTGGGTGAGCTGCTCGGGAACCAGAACCCAGATTCTGTTTGGACCTGGGAGGTTCTGCAGGCTCAGAACCACCAGTTGGACCCGCCTGGTTCTGGCTGTGACCCGGTTGCTGCAGCAGGAAGTGCATGAAGCAACTGAACAGGAAGTGAGGAGCAGATGCCTCCAAACCATCACTGACTGAAACCAGAGGTGCAGCAGCCAATCAGACGCTGGGATCCTGCAGCGCCGCAGAGCGGGAAGCGGCGACGCCCACGACTCAAGACCATGCAGACATGCAAACTTCCTTCCTCCCTGAGCCAGAAGACGGCGGACAGGAGCCAATGAGGTCACGGCGGGACAGGTGAGGTCACCTGTCACCAGCAGCGGTGTTTGAAGCAGAAACGTGTCCCGGCGATTTGGAGCCGTCAGAGGAGGAAGTTCTGGCTGGAGCCGAGTGGAAACAGGAACTGCAGCGTGTGTGTCAGTGTGTGTGTTAGTGTGTCTCTGTGTGTCTCAGTGTGTGTGTGTGTCTCTCAGTGTCTCTGTGTGTCTCAGTGTCTCTCACAGTGTGTCTCAGTGTCTCTGTGTCTCAGTGTCTCTCGCTCACCGTGATGCCCTGCAGGCCCGGGGTGCTGACCCAGACGCTCTCCTGTCCAGGTGCGATGCCGCAGATGGCCGCCTCTGCCACCGGCACCACGCCGCTCTGGTCGGCCGTCTTCATGGTGTCGATGTACGATTGCCACGACATCCTGATGGAGACAGTCGCCGTGGTTACGGTCCGGCCTCTCCCTGGGCGTGTGTGTGTGTGTGTGGTCTTACCTGTGCAGGTAGAGTCTGAGTCTGAGGCAAACGGAGGACAGCAGAGAAATGCCAAAAGCAGGAAGACGATCCGTGTCTTATAGGACCGGCCCCGCCCCACTTCCTGCCTCTCTCTCTCTGCCGCTCGCCCACTCTCCCCTCTCTCTCTCGCTCGCCCTACCTGGAAGTCAGAACCAGGAAGTAGACTGGGTCACTGAGACAGCCTCCATGTTGTCCCTCAGCACAACAGAGGAAGGACGGTGATGAGGTCAGAGGTCAGAGGTCAGGTCGTGGTAGAGAAGACCCGAACAGCAGAGACCAAATCAAACCGGTTCTGGAGTCTGATCCGTTCAGAACCATGAGCAGGTATCCACCAGAACCGACCGGCACCAGGAGGTCCAGATGGTTGGTCAAATCAGAACCAGAATGAGTTCTGGAAGAACTGCAGAACATTTCTGGATCAGACCAGCAGAGAATCAAGACCTGAAGAATCACTGAGGTCCATTTGGACCAGTTCTGGACCGGTTCTATTTCAGTTCAGAATCAGTCTGGCTGTGGTTCTGGTCCGGTTCTGGTCCAGTTCTGGTTTGGATATGGTCCTGGTTTTGATCCGGGTCAGGTTCTGGTTCTGATCCGGTTCTGTCCCACTAACAGGCAGTGAGAAGCTGAGATCAGATTCTGAGCAGGAAGCAGCAGAGAAACAAACCACTTCCTCCCGACCCGTTTCACTTCACAACCTGCTGATGAGGACCAACAGAACCCATCCAGAACCACCAGAACCCATCCAGAACCCACCCAGAACACCAGACACAGCCTGGTTCTGTACCTCCTCCTGCAGCCCAGCACATTCTGGGAAACGTACTTCTAGGCAGTCGAGGAATCAAACAGCAGAAAGAAGATAGAGATCAGACACACACACCCACCCACCCCCACACACACACCCCCACACACACACACACACTCTCTCTCTCTCTCTGCATTCCTCAGCTGAACTCAAACCGGGCCGGTCTGGACCTGTGAACTCGGCCGCTGTAACATTCCTACAGCAGAGACTCCAGACTGAACAGAACCTCTAGTAGAACCGGGCCAGGTCTCAGTAGAGAGTGACCTTTGACCCTGCAGGTCACAGTGTGTGGCAGTGGAAGGTTGTTCCTCTGCCTCATCAGAACCAGGTGGAACCAGGAGAAGATCTGATCTCCGGATCCGTTTGGATCAAATGTTTAATGTTCATCATGATGTTTTGCTCCAGAAGACATTTATTTTGAAAAGCTGGAAGCTCCTGTGCTTTGGTTCGGTCCAGTTTGGCAGAACCAAGGTTTGGTTTAAACGATCAGGAGTCTGAAGTTCTGCTGATGAAACCTCCATCACTGAAACGTTCTGGTTCTACTGGTTCCCACAGCATGGAAACCAGTTTGGGTTTATTCCTGTTCATCATTGGAGGATTAGCATCATTTAGATTATCATAATCCAGATTATTGATCTGGATTCATGTTTTATCACTGTACCTGAATGACTCCAGTAAACCCAGTAGAGACCCACCAGTGCTCCCAGTCTGCAGTAACTGGTTCTGATGTGTTGGACCTTTGCTCTCGCTGCCATCAGGGTTTTAAAACTGATGAAGGATCCATGACCCGGGGTCACGACCCGCTCAACACCGCCTACTGGGCCGGGACGTTCTGTTCTGGTTCTGATCCACGTTGAGGATTTGAACAGCCTCAGCGGTTCTGGTCCGATTTGTTCTGACATCCAGTTTCTGACGGAACCAGTCAGCGCTCGTCTGACTGCAGCAGTTTCCATTTATGGAGGTTAAAGCAGAACCTGCAGAGATGAAAGTCTCTCACACACAACGCATACACACACACACACACACCCCCACACGCACACAGAGACACACACACCCCATACACACACACACACACACACACGCACACAGAGACACAAACCGACACACTTCCTCAGTAACGGTGAACCCGTTTTCTGAGTCAAGCTGAAACAGTTTGAAGCGACAGAGTGAAGAGGAAGTGGTTCATCGTTTTGCTGCAGCTTCAGTGTGAGCTCGGTGTGTGTGTGTGTGTGTATGCGTTGTGTGTGGGTGGGGGTGTGTGTGTGTGTGAGAGAGTGTGTGTGTCCTTATATGGCAGAGCAGAGAGAAGTGTGTGTGTGTGTGTGTCTGTTAGTTTTAACATGTCAACACTTCACAGATCCTCTGTTCACACGTGACACTTTTTAAGGGAAACTGGTTTTAGCTTCTCTACAGGCTCCGCCCACTTCCTGTCACCTACTTCCTGTTTGGAGAATCAAACGGCTCTGATTGGCTGGAGGAAGAAGAGAAGAAGCCTGATGAAGATCCTGATGAAGGTCATAATGGATCAGTTCAGACATCCAGATGTTGACCCTGAACTCACAGTTTCTGGAGTTCTGGTCCGTTCCTCCAGAACCGGGTCAGGTCTGTTTGTCGCCTCACTCTAACGTATCCACAGGCCTGAGGTCAAAGGTCAGGACTTGGTGACAAACCAAACATGGACTCTGTTGTCCTTCAGCAGTTTTGTCTCCAGCTGAGGATCCATTTGGACCAATCCGGGTCAGAACATTAGCTTCATACTCAAGTCTTTGCTTCTATATTTCCTCATGATGCCATGAGAACAGCCCACAGCATGATGCTGCCACCGCCATGCTGCAGTTTTTCCTCCAGATGTAGCGATGGCTCCTCTGTAGATCAGAGCTCAGGACAAGTGAAGATGTTTGTCTCTGTCAGACTGCAGTCTGGGTTCTGGTTCTGGTCGTGTTACATGGATTCTTCAGTCCATGTTGGGTCAGTGATTGGATAATCAATCTGTCTGACGGCTTCAGCTGAAACCCAGGACAATAAAACCCTATTTAATGTTGATCTAATGCTTTCTGAAGCTAATCTAAACTAATTTGTGATAATCTAAAATAATCTAAGCTAACCTATGCTAATCTAAAATAATCTAAGCTAACCTATGCTAATCTAAAATAATCTAAACTAACCTATGCTAATCTAAGCTAACCTATGCTAATCTAAACTATCTGTCTGAATGTTTCTGATCTTCAGCAGGTTGCAGCTCTCAGGCCTCAGTGATATTTTTAGTTTGTTGGGAAGTTTTGTTTCATTTCTTCAGCCTGATGCTCAACTTGGACACTAATCTGTTTTTATCTGCTGTTTCTATCCAGATCCACGTCCTGCTCTAAACTTTTCTAACAAACTGCCAGCAGTTTGTTTCCTTAACCAGGTTCACAATCTAAACATTTCTGTTTTTTTGGAGGAAATGTTCTACTTTCCTTCCACCTGCAGCGGCTCTGATTCTCACTGAGTTGTTCAGTCTTTGTGTTTCTGCAGCTCAAAGCCAACATCGGGTCCCGCTTTAGTGTGAGACACGTGATTTCCTCCAGCCAATCACAGCTCAGCTCAGCCTGTCACGTATCGCTGACGTCACAGGCGGCTGAGTTTGTAAAGGTCCTGTGTTTACAGAGAGTATCGCTTTAATTTACCCAAAACTCTGTAAAAATAAAATCTGACTTCACTCGAAATAAATATGTTAAAAAAATAAATATACATCTTCAAAATGTACAAAATGCTATAAAATAAATATTTGTGGTTTTGTGTCTAAAATGGCCGACATAATCCAAAACGAACAGGTTCAGTTTTTAATGAATCTGGAGGAAAACCTTCATGTTTATTTGTAGAAACGATGCCTGGATATTTTTATGATCATGTTTCATGTTTTCTCTGTAAATGAGCTGCTGGTCTCTGGGTTGGGAGATATAATCTATTTATTCAGAATCTCTTGATCATCTCCAGTCGGTTCTTTACACAAAATGCAGCTTGTTTTGAAAATGGCTTTCAACATTTTATTTTCTGTTATTAGTTTCTCCCCACAGAGAAACTAGTAAATAACTAGTTATTTACTAGTTGACTAGTAAATAACTAGCTATTTACAGTGAGCCGCTGATGGCAGTGAAAACAGTCAGTCAGTCATGGTTAGCTTAGCGCTGCTAAGCTAAAAGCTCAGGCTTTAGAGGAAAACTACTGACGAAATATAAAAAACTAATTTTTAAACTGTCAACAAAATACACTTTTGCCAATTAAATACACAAAAATTTAATTAAAATAAAGGGGAGTCATAGCAATGCAGCTCTTATGCTGCCGGTAACCGTTAGCCCGTTAGCATAACTAACGTTAATGATTAGTGCTTTTAGCATTAGCGGAGTTAGCTCTTTAGTTAGCGGCGCTCACCACTGGTCAGGTTGCTGGTTCTGAACCTTGATGCTCAGTCGGATCTCTGAGGTGCAGAACCATCAGAACCGGAACCATTTGAACAGAGTTAGAACCTCTGTTAGCATCATCAGTTTCTCCAGGTAAGGCGGCCATGTTGGTTCTTCAAAATGAGAAATGTCAGTTGATGGGAAGCATGGTTCTGTATCCTGCTTCAGACCAGAACCTCTGACCCAGCAGCTGTGCAGCTTCAGGTTCGGTGAACAGGAAACAGGGTCCGGTCCGGTCCGGTCCGGTCCACATGCATGATAAACATCCAGATCCGGAGGAGCTGCTGCCCCCTACTGGACAGGTTCTGACCCAGCAGCTGAACCCACCGACCCGGTTCTGATCCGGAGAATCAAAAATTAATCTTCATAGTAAATCAGACCAACACAACCTGAGGATAAAAACGCTTTATTTCCCACTCGGTAACCATGGTAACCAGGTGACACCATGATGCTGGGGGTCGGGGGTCACAGGTTTATAATCTGATGTCAGTGAACTGTGCTGCTTACATCACAGCCAGGAGAACTTTAACCCTTCATGTGTGTGTGTGTTCAGCTTTAACACCTCACTGAGTTTCTCTCAGGTGAGTTTTTATTTTAAAGCAGCAGAGAAACAAAACATGGATCTGCTGCTGAAACTCCTGCAGACGCTGAGGCTCGTCCTCCTCAGAGTGTGTGTGTGTGTGTGTGTGATGGTCTGTCTGTGATGGTGTGTGTGTGTGTGTGATGGTGTGTGTGTGCGATGGTGTGTGTGTGATGGTGTGTGTTAGCGGTCCAGCACGTAGGTCTTGTAGAGGCGGTTCATTTGCTCCAGGAAGATGAAGGTGAGGACGGTGTGAGGGCCGAGCCGGGCGTAGTACGGAGTGAAACCTTTCCACAGGGAGAAGAAGCCCTCCTTCCCCACGACGCGCATCAGAACGTCCTGAAACACACACACACACACACATAACACAGAGTCAGAAACAACCAGAGGAAACAGCAGCACCGACTTCCTGCCCTCTGACTCAGAGACTCTGCTGCCACCTGGTGGCCAGACGGCCCAGCTGCAGCCGACACCATTAGCAGAACCGACCGGTCCGACTCCAGGGGCCTCATGTGGAAACGCTGCGTACACACACAGACCCCGCGCCGCCATGTCTCATGGAGCATCAAAGCTCAACCAGAACTGAACCTGATTCAGCTGCAGCAGCATCATGAAGGCCACGGTTCAGAACCAGCAGGAGGGAAAACCTCAGCCAGCTGTGACCTGGCTGGGGTCACAGTTGGGGTCACAGCTGGGGTCACAGCTGAGGTCACAGCTGGGGTCACAGCCAGCTGCAGTCGGTCAGCAGGTGACATGAAAACAACCTGAGCAGCCATTTTGATTCTCTGTGAGAAAGGAAACGGGTCAAACCAGCATCACGATTCATCCATTTGAACTGTGGACACCATGAGACCCCTGATGTTCTGGACCGGTCTTGACCCGGTTCTGACCATGTCCTGGACCCTGCTGCAGAAACTCACCAGGCCGTTCTTGTACTCTGGTTTGCCATCGATCATCCTCATGTTCTGGATCCTGGAACAGGAGAAGATCCAGTCAGCCAATTCCTCCAGAGAACTACCGGGTTCTGGTTCTGGAACCATCCGGAGATCCCAGACAGAACCCGACCGTTTCAGACCCAAACATGGAGCGGCATCAGAACCGATGGAGGTTCTGACCCGCTCTGGACCCGGCTGTCTCACCTGGTCTTGACGATGTCGACGGGCATCGATGCTGCCGTGGTAACCAGACCGCTGATCATACTGGCACAGAAATGGCACAAGATGTCGTCTCCAAAGTACCCTGGACACACACACACACACACTTGTTAATGTCCCACCGGGGGCCTGATGGCAGCTTGGTGAGTTAAGGGAACCAGCCCTTCTAAACGTTCTGGATCTATGATCAGGCAAGTCCACAAAATAAACTTTTTATTAATAATCACTTTCAATAAACACAATTTGAAACTTTATTTTACATGCTAGTTTTTTCAGTCACATGTGGAATCCGTTTCTAACATTTATGTCTACCTTTACACATGAGTTTTAGTCCGTTATGGGGCTTGTTCAAACCTTAAAAGGCCCATCTTACACGCACATACACAACACACACCCCAACACAGAGACACACACACGAGACTCAGAGTGGGTTAGCTTGCAGTGTGTTAGCGGTTAGCTTGCAGTGTGTTAGCGGTTAGCTTGCAGTGTGTTAGCGGTTAGCTTGCAGTGTGTTAGCGGTTAGCTCGGGGTGTGTTAGCACAGTGTGTGATGCTGACCTGAGTCCAGCAGTGCCTGTTTGGACTGGGAGTAGGACGCCAGCTGAGCGGCGTTGACCACCACCGCCCGGGCCATGGTGGGAACACATCCCTGAAACACAGTCAGAGGTCAGCGCTGAGGTCACGTGATCAGCGCTGAGGTCACGTGATGGGAGGAGTGCTGCCTCCGCCTGTTTCTGACACACTGACCCTCCACAGCGTGGTCAGCCCCTCCTCTCTGGTGATGCGAGCCAGAGCGTTGAACACGTTGGTATATCCTCTCCTCTGGTCAGCAGGAAGTCTACACACACACACACACACCTGAGGTCACACACACACCTGAGAGCAGAGCAGCCAATCAGAGAGCAGCTCTCACCGCCCATCAGCCGTCATCCTGATCAGAGCAACCTCCGCCGGCGTCCCCACAAACGCTCCGGTGGCGCCGGCCGTCATCCCAATCAGAGCCTGCAGGGGGAGCCACAGGTTACCCAGAAGGAACCAAGACCGGAACCAGAACCAGAACCGGTTCAGACGATCCGACCTTCAGCAGGAAGTTGGGCGGCCGTCCGTCGGCTCCAGTCATCTTCTCAAACAGGATGGTGTAGATCCCCAGGCGGGTGGTGGTGTAGGTGGCCTGACGGAGGAGCCCTGCAGACAGGCTGAGAGGACAGGGACATGTCTCCATACCAGGACCAGAGTAAAGACTCTTGTCCATCCAGCGGTGGATACATCCATCCTGAAGCTCCTGATCTGATTGCTGATTGGCCGGTGCTGACTAAGGAGGAGGAGACTACTCACTAGCGTTAGCTCTGGACAGGCTAGCAGCTAGCATGCTTAAGCTAGTCACCTGTTTCTTTGTAGAAAACTTTATTAAGAAACCTTGTTTCTGTACAACATCTGCTAGCATCGTTGCACGAACACATCATTAGACGCAGTGATGATTCATTTAACGTTTCCTGTCATCCATCATGACATCAACATACTGGATAATTCAGAGCTGACTTCTGATTGGACAGATGGCTAAAGGGCGATTCCACCTAATGTTTACAACGCTGAGCATCTTTAACTATCTGGAGTTTAAAAACTTCAATACCTTAGACTCTTCAAACCAGAATATTTAAAAGCTGGTTTGTGAAACTTTATTTGATCAGTGAAAGTCCAATAAAGTCCATCATCAGTGTGATCAGTTAGCGGCGCCAGCCAATCAGCAATCAGATCAGAAGCTACAGGATGGATGGAACAGGAAGTAGGCGCCGCTGTGAGGACAACAGGATTTACTCTGGTCCTGATACAGCAGAGAGCCTACGGGACCAGGTGGGACCGGTCTGGACCCATCTGGTGGTACTGACCCGGTGTAGATGCCTCCCAGTCCTTCGTTCTTCAGGATGGAGAACAGAGCGTGGAAGCTGGTCTTGTACTCGCGGGCCTTGGTGCCCTGGCCGCTCAGTTGCATCCGGTTCTTCACCAGGTCCAACGGCTGGACGAACACCGTGGCCCCCATGCTGCAGGACAGAGAGGGTCCCATCAGAACCGGGCCTTGTGGGTCACTGGGTGGTTCTGGTTCTGTTCTATTGAGCAGAACCTGAACCTTTCTGTGGGCTCAGACAGCTGCTGGTTCCACAGCAAGCATTGATAATCCCCTGCAGTCAGATGGTTCTGGTGGAGCTCAGCTGACTCGGGGGAAACTTTCAGCACAACACCTGTTCTGCTCTGAGAGGTTCGGAACCAAGCTCACTGATTCCGAACCTCTTGGAGCAGATTCAGTCAGAGGCGCTGATTGGTTCAGAACCTCCTGAAGCAGAACCAATCAGGCCCAGGAGGTTCTGAACCAATCAGCTCCAGTAGGTTCTTAACCAATCAGGCCCAGGAGGTTCTGAACCAATCAGCGCCTCTGATCGTGGCCAGTAAATCGGGTCACAGCGGATCAGAACCACCGGGACCCGAATTACCGGGCAGCAGATTTAACCTGAACAGCGGTCCTGTCAGTTAGCGTTAGCTGCTAGCATTAGCAGCTAACATGAGTCCAACACCAACATGGTGATAATCCATTAAACTGATCACATAATGATAATAATCCATAACTAGGTTAATCTTCCAGCACAGCGGCTCCTCTTCAACCTCTGACCCCTGACATTAGCCCGTTAGCACCGCGGCTAGCAGCAGCTCCTACCCGGCCAGACCTCCGAACAGGAACTTTATGGCCTTCGGAGAGGTCTTCGGCTTTGTCTCCGCCATGTCGACCCGGTTCGGTCGGTGGCCAGCTGGCTTCCTGTCGCCTCTGGCCGGGTCGGTTGGTTCTTCTGCTCTTTCCCCAGAACAGCAGCAGCGGCAGCGGCCGAAGCAAGGTGACTCTGCTGGTGCCGCAACACGCGAACGCTCCGAAACACACGAGCCAATCAGGAGGTGAGGCGGGACCACACGGAGACCAGCGGGCCAATCAGCATACGGGGGCCAAGAGCACAGCGATGAACGGACCAATCAGTGAGCGAGGACCAAGGACACGAAAATTAACGAAGAGAAACGAGTGATTTGCTTCGTTTACTGTGCGATTCAGTGCCAACTTTACCTTTCATATCAAACTATCGAGAAATCCACCTTTACAGGAAAAAACATTAAATTATTTAAATATTTATGTGAGAAGTATAGGGCGCTGCTGCCATCAACCCATTTCATTTTTTATACAAAAATATTTACTGTAAAACGTGAATTAAATACAGAATTTAAAATTTGTAACATATCTAAAAAATACAGCGACGTCTTATTTTTAATTGAAATAAAGAATAACAATGACAATCTCAAACAATATTTCAATAATGAACATTACAAGAAAAAAATAAGATCACAACTCCTATTAATAACTTCAATAGAAATTAGAGGCTAGAACAAGAAATAAAAAAATACAAAACAGAGAACCCCCCCTCCCCAAAAAAAAGTAAATCATTAAGAAGAGGGGGTTAACTAAAATTCTTCCATTAAATCAGACAATTTATTTGCTTTAAAGTTCTGCATCTCTTATTAAGTGACTATAATCAATAAGGTCCAGAACCAGGCGGATGTGGTTCTGGATGGATCTGCCTTTTAGAAAGCCGGATTGTGTTTGACTAATTATATTAGATAAGCCAGTTTTTAATCTTGTTGCCAAAACTTTTGTTAGGATCTTATAGTCTGTGTTTAACAGCGTGATAGGCCTTAAATTATTTAAATTTTTCTTATCTTTACCAGGTTTTGGGATTAATTTAATTACGCCTTGTTTCATAGTGTCCATGAGTTCCTTTCTTCTACAGCCTGAAACAACAAGGGTTTTAAAACCTCCCAGAAATGTTTCTAAAGGTCAGCTGTGAGTCCGTCTGGCCCGGTCAGAAGCCATATATCTTATAGCGATGTCAAATTCAGCGATACTCAACTCCTCATCACAGATTTCCTTAAAGTTTTTATCAATAACAGGAATCAGATTACTTACTTTATCGAAAAATAATGACGTAATTTGTTCAGTATGTGAAGATTTGTAAA
>CAEFZY010026281.1:0-23576 GCA_903066815.1 Brachyrhaphis roseni
TATATATATATATATATTTTGGGGGGAAAACAAAGCAACAGCACCCACGGATGATAGACGTTTATGTTTTCTGTTTAAATTTGTCTTCTGTCCCCACTCCCACATCGATCCCTTTTTCTTTTGTAGACAGTTTCAGAGAAGCTGTTCCTTCTCTGGTTCTGTTTCTTTCACCTCACCATAATCTCTCTATTTTCCCCTCTAATTAACTTCAGTCTCTCTCTTTTCATCTTCTTTCTACAGTGTAACTAGTTCATTTTACACTAGCGTTCAGGTATTAGATTTAATTTTTTTTTTTTTCAGTGCCAAATCTGCACAATCACACATTTATTTACTGTCTTGCAAACTTAAGCATACTTCTTGAACTTTTCCGCATTTTGTCACATTATAGCTAAAATGTTATGAGTTAGACCAACATAAAGTGATGCATGTGTGAATCTTTTAACCTGGAAGGTAAACAGACATTTTTTATAATTGTAAAACATTGTCATATTTTTATAAGACAAGAAACTTCAGATTATAAAATCATAAAATTTCATTAGCTGCGTTTCCATTACAAATGTGCGTAAATCTTTGTTTTTATTCAGCTAAAGTCGAAACAACACAATTTCTTTAATTCAGTGTTTCTGCTAGATAAGAAATTAAATTAAAACCACACAAGAATTCAGGCAATTACTATTAAAAATTATAGCAGCAACGAATTTTAACAGCTACATCAGAATATATTGGTAATTTAGTCATGGCGCTAATGATCAGAGGAGACGTTGACGTCTTAGTCAGGCTTTGGAGCTTCTTATGTGGTGTTTTGGGGAAATTGTTGTCGGTGATTTTACAGAAGAGTTATGGATTCAACATGTTAAAATGACACGTTTTATGAACTGCGCGATGCTGTGACCCGCACGTTGTCCGAAAAAGACAAACCATCATCCTTCTACTACTTCCTGTCGTCTTCCTCGTTGTTTTCACCAGTAGTAACGTCTGGCTGTTGATCACGTGACTCGTAGGATGCAAAAAAAGTGTTTCTATTTAAGTGTTATGAAACACTGTTTTACAAAAAATGTGAGTTTTTCAAAACTGGTGTGTTTCCATTTAGCAAATTTATTTTCATAATTTCGATGTGCAGTTTTATTGTTAATGAAAACGCAGCTATTGACACCGTGGTATAGACGTACGTTTGACCAAATTCGATAGACTTGTAACAGCTTGGCTGCCGTAGTTTGTCTGCCTTTAGCTGGAAACAGTGTGCAGACTAACGCCACAGGGCTGAGCTCCATCCTGGCCTCTCAGGTCTCCCCATGCTGTCAGGTTTCTCACCTGACTCCTAAATGTTGTCCCTCTGTACTCCTCGTCTCCATCGGCTTGTTCCCCCTCCCTCCTCACCCCTCAGACCGCCAGGGGCACGGCCCACTGCTTCCTCTGTAAACCTGACCCCGGATGTGCATGGCATTGTGGGCGGAAAACTACCTGGGCACTCCATTTCGCGTTAAATTTCTCTTCTGGTTCTGAGTCGATTAGAAAATATGGGACTCTTCTGAGGGTTCAGTGGCATTTCTTTTTGCTGTTTTGTTCCAGATGGATCAACCCAAGTTGCCCCACATCATGCCTTTCACAATGCGATGCATTTCCCCCTATTAAGTGTCTCTCTGAGTCCTCTCCCCTCGTCGGTCTGAGGGGTGACCACTTCCATTAGGACCTTCACCCACCTCCTCCCCCCCTGCAAATAGTTGGCCATGTTGATGCCTGCCTGATCTAAAAGCACTCATTATGCACAATCTGTCTGAGAACTCGCTTCTTGACACATCACGCCTGATAAAGTCAGTTCTCAGATGTCCGAAAAAAAATAAAATAAATCAGACTGAAATCAAACCCAATCTTTGTTGGCAAAGCAACAAGTCAAACAGAATATGTGAGTGCTTGTGGAAGTAAAAAGTGGTGATGCATCGAGTCAGGTTGTGTTTTAGGCACCATATTGGCTAACGCTGGTGTTCCCATGATACCTCACTGTTGCTATGGTAAAGTCCCTTCTGCGTCCCTGCACCTCTGAAGACAGCTGCTGTTTACCCAGTTTACTCCCCGCTGCTCTGCCCACTGCTCTTCCTGGATAATCTCCCCTTTCTGTTGCAGATTTTGAATCTCTGCTGCCAAACAGTTTTGAGTCTGAAGGACATGTATTCATTGCTCCCAGGTAGCCCTTTGTATGAATGTTTGCTGTCGTTGGTGGTCATCAGTTTTTCACCGTGTTTCAGTCACTTTATGTAGTTTTTATATTTGTTAGTTCGTCTTATTGTTATGTATGTAGTGGAGACTATAACTTTTGAATTGGATCGTAAATTACTGTCACAACTGTTGTTCCATACTTTTAAATTCTTGAAAAATTAACTACAAAAACGTGTTGGATGTTTGCATGGTGCTGTTGTGTGATCCTGCATGTTTGCAATGCAAAAACACAATCTGAAGCCATTAGGTTGTGATTCTGTTCAGGAAAGGCTGTTTTTATGAAGCAAATATCTTTGGTTTCACCTAAAAGGGGAAAAATGCATGTGTTCTTCTCTGTTTGAAAAAAACCCTTGTACATTTTTTTGATGAGTTTGGAGTTTTTGAAGTGGGGTCTTTTGGAGAGTTTATGAATCTGGCATATCTGGCCAGAATGATGATGTAAAATAATCTGGTATAAAAATAATTGAAACAGCTTTGAGCAGAGCAGATACATTAGTTTTAAATGTTTGAATCACTAAAATCCAATCTGAGGTTCTTCTTCTGCTGTTATTACTTATGTGACCCGGAGAAATCAGCAGTGACCCCTACTGTCGAGAAAGAGAAGTAAAATAACTCTAGCATAACTAAATATTTTTTCTGATAAAGTTTTACCTGGAACATTACTGATAAAGGATGGCAGAATAATGTGATCTTCAGTGAAGTTAGATTGTTTACTAGGTAAATTAGCTTCTAATTTAAAAGAAAAACTATTATAGATTAATTACTAGTCGTTTAAACTGTTTTAAAGCTTTTAGGAGCATTTCCCAGTCGGACTGACCTTTCATCCTGACTGAACCTCTTCCTGTTTCTCCAACCTGAGAAAATAAAACACAAATAAAATGCATAACCTCTCCTCCAAAACCCACATTTAAAAACAGTCCAAACTAAGTTTAGTTATTCTCATGCTTTGCCTCGCTGTCCTGTCCTTTGTGGAAGTATTTTTGTGAACCTGAGCATGCCACTCACTTTAGCAACACTCAACATGAGTGTGGACTCATGCTTCCCCCACCCTGTTTTGTGTGTCTTTCAATGAGAAACATCTAAGAGAGTCAGTGTTGATGGCAATGACAACATTGTTGCTTTTTTTTGTTTGTTTTCTTTTACGTTGCCACATTTGAATCCTTTGCCTTTTTCTCAGGGAGTACTGCAATGATCTCGAACTTTCCAACAACAACACAGAGTTCCTGCTCAACTTCATTGCCCTGATGGAGAAGGTGACACCAGACTCCAAGCAATGTAAGTTTTATTCTTATTACAAGTCTGGACTCCAGAGTTTAAGCAATTTGGTTGCACAAGCAAATAAATATCTGTCAAAAACAACCGTTTTCTTATTGGTTTCCCAACATTTGATGTCTCTTAGAAACAGCAATACATATAAAGGCCCAGCTGCAGCTAATGGTAAATTAGTTACTGTTTTGCTGGTTACTGTCATCATAATGCTTTGGTTTGTCTGTCCAGTGAAGCAGCTGCATTATAGTCATCATGTTTGTGCTCCAGATTACTACCAGAACAATAACACATTTTATTGCCTGAAGCAGTCAGGTGGCCATATTTTATCAAAAGGAAAATCTCAGAAGCTGAGCTGAGAAACAACCTGTGTCAAGTGTCCAAAATTAGCCCTAAATATGTCAGAAAAATTTGTGTTTGTGGCTGCGATCCACTCCTCACATACAGCTCTGTAAAAAATTAAGAGCCCACAGCACTGAACCCCATTGAAAACCTCCTGGTTATTCCACCAAATATTGATTTCTGATCTCTTCCTGAGTTAAAACATTAATATTGTTGTTTCTAAATGAATATGAACTTGTTTTCTTTGCATTATTTCAGGTCTGAAAGCTCTGCATCTTTTTCATTATTGTGACCATTTCTCATTTTCTGCAAATAAATACTAAATGTTTGATTGTAATTTCAGAGACATGTTGTCAGTAGTTCATAGAATAAAAGAACAATGTTCATTTTACTCAAACATAAGTCTATAAACAAAACAGAGAAACTGGTCATTTTAAGTGATCTCTTAAGTTTTTCCAGATCTGTATGTTTCATCTGGTAAATTAATTTTACTGATTCAGTTGTTGGACTCTTTGTAATTTTCCCAGCAGTAAAATCGACACAGAAAACACTTGTAAAGGATTCGCTTTGCACTGATTTTACCTCCACCGTCTTAAATAATAGCGCATTCAGACAGAATACGCTGAAGATACACAAACTTAGAAGACAATTTTTATGACTTCATATTTTTTCTAAATGCAACACAAGCTCTAATTTTTTAGACAAACTTTTTTCAGACATAAACAAGATAAAATCAGATGCAGACAGAACTTTCTGTTGTGGAGAAGCAGAAACAAAGAAAATGTAATTACTATAACTACTACTAATCTATGTAGCCTGCAATACTACTTTTCTGTCAAAATGCACATGAAATAGCAAAAATATTATGTATTTCTGTTAGGTGTACCAGAACAACCAGTGCAAAAACATTAGTCTGGAGCCTTGCATATTGAAGGAAAAAATCTCTAAATTAATCTTATTAAGAAAATAAATGTAGCCCAGATAATCTTAGTGCAACATTCTGCAGCAGTTCCTGTCTGCTCCTTATTTTACACTGATAAAGTATCATTTCCTTGTGTGTTTTTTCCCCTTTTTGTTGAGTTTATTTTGAGTAAATCCCACATCCACTATCCTGCTGCCAGAAATACTGCAGCGCTTTAAATGTTTTAATCTACAGCTGAAAATAGTCTCTAACAAATGCATCACAGATTCATCTTTGAGTAATGGTTGTGAAATTGTTCAGCGTTGCGCATTTTACAATGAAACCCCAAACGCAGCTCTGTTTCTGAAGGATCCAGTTAACAAATGTTTTGCTGGACTTTTTATTTCTGTTGCACACAAAATGAAAGTAACTTTATTCTTTTTAAATACACAGAAACGCGTGTAGCTAATGTTGCTTTGACTACAAAAGCAAGACAAGGTAGTGATAAAATTTGTTCCAGTCTCAGTACTGCTCCAGCATCCTCTCTGTGTTTGTTAAATTTTCATCCAGGTGACAGTTTGCTCCTTCACAATCTGATTCTGGACACTGGCATCATCCGGCAGCTGGTCGATAAAGTGTGGAAGAATAAAGACTTAAATACGTGAGTAGCACCAAGCTGCTTTGAGAGAAGTTTATTCTCAAACATCTCCAGTGGGGAAGATGTAGATCTGAGTCCTGCCTGTTTGTTTCTCCTCAATCCTGACATTTAGATACGGCTTCCTGGCTGTGTTTGCTGCAACAGATGGAGGCATAACAAGAGTCTTTCCAAACAAGTAAGAGCAGATTTCATCACTGCTGTGTGTCTTGACTGCAGCTGTTTCTTTAGATCTTACATTTCTCACTCGGTTCTATTTTTGGATGATAAGTTAGGATGTTACATAAGGTCGGGGAAGGAGCATGAACAGCAGATATTTGCTACTTTTAAATCTTAGAGCTGCAGAAACCTGGGAGGAAGACCCAGAGCCGTTTAATGCCAGCTATTACCGCCGTAGCCTTGACAACAAGGGTTACATCTTCACAGCACCGTATCGATCAGGTGAATGATCGTCTTTGGTTGCGTAACTAAACCACAGCTTGAACCTCCGACCCCCCTTCATGTGTCTTGTTTTTTGTGTGTGTGCGTGTGTGTGTCTCATGCAGCTGGGGCCGATTTGTTGAACCCAGAAAACGACACAGTGGGAATTTTGGTCAGCATGGCTCTGGATATCACAGTAGGCGGGAAGACGGTCAAACCTGCAGGTGAGCAAACAGGAAAACCTCATTACATATGGTAGGGAAAATGGTTCAGGTCAAGATAAAGGCGAAGTATGTGACTTCTCTTCTGTTATTTTATGCATTAAATATAACTTTTAATGCTTTGATTACTCTGTTTTTCTCAGTTCTTGGAGTAAAGTTAGACCTGGAAGCATGGACCGATAAATTCAAGATTCTTGCCAGCAACCATACAGACAGCCGTCAAGGCTCAAATACGGTATAAATTACTAAGTTTTAAAAGTTAATTTAATAGAAAAATAATTATTTTGATGATACTTTCAATTCTTGCACCAAATTGTGTTTTCCTCCATGACAGTGTGGACCAAACAGAGGGTGTGAGATGGACTGTGAAGCTAATAGTGATGTGAGTATTTACGCCAGCTGTACAAATTTAACTGATGGATTTTAATGTTCTGTTTCTCACCTGAATAATCTTCAAACTCCTGTTGCCGGGTCTCTTTTTGCAGGATCTCCTGTGCTATTTAATTGATGACGGCGGTTTCCTAATCATGTCAAATCAGAAGGATGACTGGAGCGAGGTTTAATTAAAAATAAGATTTATTTTTCCAACTTCACAGATTTACTCTAATCATCACCAAGTACTGAGCAGAGCTTTGTATCCTTGCAGGTGGGCAAATTTCTTGGTGTCGTTGATCCAAACTTGATGTACGCTCTGTACAACAACTCCTTCTACAAGCGCAAGCAGTCGTTTGATTATCAGTCTGTGTGTGAACGAGTGCAAAACAGTGAGGCTGGAGCAGCAAGGCGAGGAGTGTTTGTGGTAAGGACACGACTCCAAACATGCTAGGTACTTTTACAAAATCCAAGTTTGTTTTTAAAGATTCCAGCAAAGTTTAGCAACACTGATAGTTATTTTTGCAACATCCCACAAAATATTTTTAAAAGCCTCCAAGGTTCATTGGGATATTTCCTTACTTTTCCAAAGGTTTAGTAGGATCCAGAGTTATTTTTATAAGATTACGCAAAGGATTTTTCAAAATGCTGGAGAGCGTTTCAAGAGACTGAGTTCATTTTGCTAAAGCTTTGAAAGTTTTTGAGTTATTTTTATGTGATCCAGCAAAAGTATTCAAGATCCTGAGTACCTTTTCCAATATTCCAACAAAATTATGGAATTACTTAACAACTCTCCCACAAAACATTTTTTTCTTCTGGCAGTTAACTATTTTTCTGTCTTCATCTTCAGTAATAATTTCCCTTTGTTAAATCACAGAAGAGTAACTGAGTGCTCCTAAAATGGTCAAATGTTTTCCTTCATTTTAATTAATGCTGCTTTATGTCAAAAACAAAAATATAAGTAGTAATTTTAGAAAGATAAACATGTAAGAGGCAGCTGCAAATAAATTATACTGACCCTTTTAGCAGAAAGAAATGAGTAAATGTTTCTTTGTGTCTGCAGCCGACGATCGCAGACTTTGTTAACCTGACATGGTGGACGTCAGCCGCTGCATGGTAAGATTTGAAGCACCTCGCTCCTTAAAGTTTGCACTCTGGGTCAATAAACTGTACAAAATAATGTGCATATTTTGCTATTAGCTGTATCTGGATTCAAAGTAGGAGACTGGCTATCTAGTTAGCCAAAACAATTGTTGGTGCTTTCAAAGATTCATTGCATTTTATTACTGCAGTTATTTCTTTGGTCAAATAAATTGTCAAGAGAGGACAAAGAAAATATTTTTAATGTTTTTTCTACACTGGATATATTTTTGAGCATTGAAATACAGTAATTATGACCTGTAGACATAAAAAGCAATACTTACACGTAATAGCAAGATCTCACAGGCTTCACTTTAGTCCCCAGAACAGAACCAGCTTTCTTCATCAAATAATAAACGATTATGGAGGCACAGAAAGCTCTTAAAGATTGGTGAATGGTTGGGGAAACTTCCTGGTTTAGATGTTATACTTGTGGCAGTAGCATTTTGGTAATATGGGTGAAAAGAGAAAAAACTTTTTTGCTCACTATAGCCTTCACACTGAAATTAGATTTCCATATTTAAAGGGGTCATAGGTCAAGTTTAAGTCATGTTCTTCTCGTCCTTCTTGTTTAATGACTAAATCATGATAAAATCTAAGCGCTCCATTAGTGCTGACATTTATTCCCTGTTGTAGCTACCATCACACCTGAGCTGCCAAAAGGACACTTAAGCAACTTAACTTATTACTTTTATACAAGCAGCAACAGCAAAGGACATCAAACTTTTTTATAGGCTGAAGCCTGATAGAAATGTTGTAGATAAGAACAAAAAATGGCTGTGAATGAATCTTCTGTTGTTCCTGTTTAATATTTAAGTTATTGTTTCTTTCGCAGCAGAGCCATAAAATACTAGAAATGCCTCAGATTATGAACATGAGCCATCGCTGCAAATGTTATGGGACTGTGATCTCTGGTGGTGATCGGCCATTTATTTTGTCAGCATAAAAAAAACTGAGTTATCTTTTCAATGTTTAACTATACATGGTAATATTTACAAACTACAAAACGTTAAAGTAAGGCTGGGATTTTTACCTTTACTCTTTGTTTTTCTGTGGTAGTTCCAACAGCAGCAACAAATATCAATGTTTTTAAAAATATGACTAAGTGCAGTTATTATCTTAATGTCACTGATGTCAAGAAATATCACATTCAGTAATAACTAAGTAGTTATTTGTGGATTTTCTTTTGTAAATTTGTGTAAGTGCTTTGACTACAGTGACATACAGTCCCAAATAAAAAAAGACTGCAATGGAGTTTAAATAATTTTACTATCCTTTTTATTATTGTCCCAATAAATACTACAAAATATTCTCCTTTGACAATTATTTCAACCATTATGGACAATAGTGTCTATTATCAGTAGTTAATATTGGTGTTGTTGACAGAGGTGAGCAGAGAACCCAAAGATTTTACCCAAGTAAGACTAGAACGACTGCAACATATTTTTACTCAAGTAAAAGTGAAAATATTTACTAAAAAGACTACTAAAGTACTGAGTAACTGATTATAACATCACTCATTTAATATTTAAAAATTACATCATCAGATGCAGCAAAATATAAACTTATGTGGAAATGTTGGTATTTTAAAGATAAAGATTAAAATAATTAATATAAATAACTATAATTACAAAATAAAGTCATGCAGATTTCCAAATAAATTTCTTTCAGTATAAAACTTAGGAAACTTTAACAAAAACTGCAGATGTGTGTCTGAGTCTGGTGAATATTTGGTTAAAACAAACTTGTTCTTAATTCAGTGAAGTTACTGAGAAACCAGAAATTTTACTCTAGTAAGAGTAGCAGTACTTCATACTAAAGTTACTCAAGTAAAAGTAAAAAGTGCAATGTAGTAAAAATACTCTGAAAAGTAAATTTTTTACAAAAAGTAAATGCATTAGAATCAATGTAACTAGTTACTACCCAATTCTGGTTCGTGGTAACCGCATTGATAATAGTTTAGTTTAATATTTGTCAGTCTTTTTGGGAGATAAGGAAATCAAAAGTGGTGCTTTTTTGCTAACTAAAAACTATTTTAATGAACTGTATGAAAAGTGTTTTGGAATATCTTCTTTTCCCTCCAACTCTGTCTACTTGAATTAATGTCTGCCTGCAGCTCTCTATACTGTATTTTATGGGTTTGTTTGACAAAATAGCAAAAAATATAACTCCATATAATTTTCCTGTAACTTGTTACTGGTTTTCCATGTTCTTAATTGCATCTCTTGTCACAACAGGTCCTTGTTCCAACAGCTTTTATACGGTTTGGCTTATCACAGCTGGTTTGTCACAGGTGAGTGTGAGCAAATGTTTAAATTCACCATCATTGGACATGTGCAGAACCTCAGGTGACCAACGTGTCTCTGTCTGTTCTGTCTGTTGCAGATGAGGTGGAAGCAGAAGTAACAGAGTCAAAAGAGAGGAGCTGCGTGATGATCCAAACCCAGTTCTACTTCAGTAACCTCAGCAACTCCTACAACATCCTCCAAGACTGCGGAAACTGTTCCAGGTCATGCATGTGTCCTTTCACGCACATCATGTGAAAAGACAGAGGCACGGTTAGCAAGCAGCCTGAAAAGCGCTGCAGACTGTAAACCTGCGTCGTTTTTAAATGAAATGGTCACATTATTGGCTAAATGAGCCTTGTAAGGCTGTCTCATAAATCTTACTGATCCATTAGCAAATGAGAGCGAGATGCAAGCAAGCAGAGGGAGGTTGTTGACAAAGCTGTCTTTCTCACTGCAGGCTGATTCATGCCAAAAGGATAAACAACACCAACTTGCTGTTTGTGGTAGCAGAAAAGCTGCCATGCAGCTCCTGCGAGATAGAAGATCTTTCCCAGGACAAGGAGGAGTGTATCCTTTCCACTTTTTACACAGCTGCTACAGACACAGTAACAAACCTTCATCTCCTTCATCGCTGTTGGGTTTTTAATTCCTAGAATATTTTAAATGTTCCTTAATGGAGTAATAAATCAGTCAAGGAGGAAAATCCGTGTGAAGAAATGACTATTGCACGGTATCGAAAAGGACCTTCCACCTGCTTCGACAGCAACGCAGCTGTAAGAGTTTTAGATGTTATTAATTTCCGCAGCTATTTATTCAGTCAGCTACTTTTACTGCACTTGTTCAGGTACAACCTGACAATAACACATTTGGAAATCATAGAAAATTCCATTATTTTTAAGATTGTCACTTTCCTAAGATAATGGCACAAGTCATTTTTTGCCAATAGTGATTGTCAAAAAAAATAAAATAAAAAATCCCCACCTATCTATCTTTCTTTCTTTTTGGCAAAAAACTTATTTTAGAAAGGTAATGATATACAGCTTCATATTATTACTTTGTAATAAAAACATACTGATGTAATAATTTGTCAACACACTAGCATAAATTGGCTCAAGATAGCGCACAGTCTCCTGCTGTGAAAACGTTTTTATTGTCCCAAATGTGTATTAATCCGCACCTGAAAATAGTCCCCTAAAATGTGTCATAATGCAAGCGCAAATTCCAGAATATGAGCAATCATTAAAGCAACAACCTTATTTTAACATCAAAACCTGTTTTTACAGGTTTCAGACAACCATAAAATCCTCTTGTTATAGGCTCAGCTGACAACTTAAATGTAAGAAGATATGTAAGATGAAGTACATAACATGTAATTGAGTATATTTTATTTTATGTTCTGTTGCTTGAATAAAGACCACCTACTTTTCTGGTTTAATCAGACAGAGAATGTAAAAATAAATTTAAAAAATGTATTTTTCAAATTTACTAATGACGTAACTGATGGGAATTGAGGTACAATCCATCAGGGATTAGATAATCCAGGAGACGTGTACCTTGATAAAAATCTTTACACACACAGGACTGCTGATAGAGTAAAGAGAAACATAAAAGATTTTCCCACAAAGCTGATTTTGTTTGCACCACTTATATTTAAACTGAATGTCGTGTTTTCTTGTCTGCATGTGTCAGACTGTTACCACACATTTAACTTGAAAACATGTTTTAGTATCATTTTCTTGGAAGGAATAGACAAAGTTATTTTATGCATAGCAGCACAGAGTTTCCTGAGGGAAAGAATACGTAGGATACGTTAAATATGTTTAAATAAACTTGTCAGCACTTAGGAAAATGAAACTGATGTGGAACTACACACTAAAACAGATGTTCTTTGGCTTACTTATTTTCTCCTATTGTAAAGATTATTCATAAAGCCTTAATGCTCACTTTGTGTTGCAGTAATGTAAAAAAGTAGGAGAAAATTTTATACTTTAAATTTGAGAACACTGGACCCAGGTATTCATGGAGTTTCAGCACCGAATAATTAAAATCAACAAATTGTTGAAATCCCCTCTAAAACATTTACAACGGTCTATTTTGACAGTTCTAGCACCAAATATACCTTAATAATCATTAATACACACAGAGAAAAAGCTTTACTGCAGAAGCTAAAATTACAGGCTTCCTTATCAGAGTTACAGCCTTTCAGTGGAAATGGAAAAAAATGAATGATGGTCCTCGATTGGCTGTCAAGCAGCATTGCAGCTAAATATTTCAGCTATACAAGCTGCATTTTTTCCTAATATTTAGGATGCACTCTGGAGAGAAATCTGTGAATACTTTACCGCAAATAAACGAGGGATTCACTATATGTGTTAGCAGGGGAAAAAAATATCAGCATTAATGATGATAAATAACCCCAACAAATTCAACAAAATGATTCCAAAGCGTCTTTTCACTGATTGATCAGTGTCAAGGAACTCTTGATTTGTACGCTATCACTTCTTGTTTCCTTTGGGTAAAAATATGATACAATCCATATTTCTATTTCTCTCTTTAAAACTGGAAAGACTAAATGAGGAAGTTTATAGCATCTCGGTGTCCTCTGATAAACAAGACGATTTGAATTTCCACGTCTCATTAAGAGAATTACAGCGAAGAATTTGATCTTGGAGTCGACAATGTTTATTTAAAGTTTTAGATCTTCACCTGGGGTATCAATAATAGTGAAGTATTATTCTTGCTTTCATATTTTTCTGAAATAATTAGTCTGCAGGAATTTTTTTAAACTCTCCATTTTGATTTCAAACGGCTGTATACTCAGAGTCGTGTCATTAAACTTTTCCCTTTACAGACAGAAACAGACTTAAAGCAGATTCTGACTTTACATACATTTTTTCCAAAAAGTTATTCAAGTAAATGTAATAGTGTAAATGTAACTGGTTACTACCCAGTTCTGGTTTTTAATAACCACATTGATTATAGTTTAGTTTAATGTTCGTCAGTCTTTGTGGGACATAAGGAAATCAACAATGGCTTGTTTTGCTAACTAAAAGACGCTCACAGCTCACACTCGTCACCTGTGAGTGTGACTTTGCAAATGTTGATATAGATGTAAAAGTAGCTGCAACTTTTCTCTGTAGGTTTTGGTGCTCACTCAGCATTTCAGGTATTTATTATTAAAACCCTGACTTAGTTGTTACTCTGCTTCCCCCTGAACACTTTCCAAAAATGTCAGCTTGAAAGTAATTAACGGAAATATTGATTAAATAGATTCAGATACAAATCTCAAACCCGAAAGGTTTGAGATTTGTATCTGAAGGTAATTTCTGAAGGTTAGTCCAACTAATTTGGTCAAAATTAACCCAAAATGAAAAGCGCACACTCCAGGCTACAATCGGAAACTATTTTCCATTTACAGTCAGTATTTTGGAATAAAAAAAGATGTGTGATATCTTTTCTGTTGTTTTGCAGGAGAACACGTCAGACTGTGGAAGAGGTCACTCCTTCCGTCCGCCTCTCTACACCCTCCTGCTCATTCAGCTGCTGCTGCTTTATCCAGCTCTCAGCCCCCATCATCACTCTCTGTTACATTAACTTCATTCTCCTCATCCTCGCTCCCTTCCCTTAAAAAAACCCTCCATCCCTCCCAACTCTTCGCCTCCGTACCTGCGCCCCGATGTTGTTTTAGTCATAGTTAATTGCGGGACCTCCCGTCGCGGTCAGCTGGAAGCCCCGAGTGCGGCGCCGTCCAGCTCGGACGCTGGACGTTTGTGTCCTCAGCCCGACCAGCCTACATTTCCAAGCCAAGCTGTCGGTGCCGGACCGTCAAAGCACCTCATGAAAAGAGAAAACAACCCCCTTGTTCTCCAAATACCACCTTCATCTAGATAAGAGAGAGATCCTGATACAGACTGGAGATTTGAGGCTGACTGTCCGCCCTCCTCCTCCGACGGCCGGACTTCTTCTTCTCCTTCATCTCAGAGTCTCACCATCTGCCTCTCGTAAGGCTGTGGACCCTCCAGCCAGCTATTCCACCATAGACGATAATAAGAAAAAAGAAAAAAAAACTCAACAAGTATTCAAAATGTCAAGTATTACCTGCTGAAGTAATCAGTATTCCAAACATGCCGTATGCTTAGGATTTAATTTGAAAAGAAAGTTAAGTGTTAATCTAAAATGCGCTATATCTACTTGCCAAAATGAGATATACTTTCACGTGGTCTTATTTTTGTAGCCAAAAACACAAAGAGGAAACCAGATTTAGATTTGCAGCAGCTGAATTCTGACTCATTTCATGCAGCTCTAATTAGCAGATTATTGGGGGGGTTTTTTAAAAAAAGAAACAAAAGAGATCCACTGGGGAGCATTGCTGTAATTACACGACAGAATACAACGCTTTTCCTGAAGTGTTTATTATAGTTTATCAGTGCTAGTGCTTTCTGGCTCGCAGGCCCCCGGCTGTAAAATCTGAATCAGCATTCGGTTGCTGCTGGAACATTGTTGATGTCGTATGGTATTACTCTCTTTTACGATCAATCGAACCATTCTGACCTCGGAAAAAAAGAAGAAGAAGAAAAAAAAAAACTCACCTCTTAAAGAAAAAGTACTTCACCAACGCTCCGAATCACAGTTGTCGTGTGTATGTGGTTTACTCGTATCAACATCAAAGCCTTTCTTTGGGACGGGCCAATCATGTCTAATTTCACCTTTGACTGACACTGTTTAATCTTTAAAACCATTCGCTGCTGGGGGATAGGGGCTTATTTTTATTTTCCATCTATAGCGCAGTAGGGGCCACTAAATATGGTGATCACGTACAGTAGTAGTCACAGTTTGTCCTTTAGCCATTGCAATGTATGGATTTTCTTTATAATGATTATTTTTTTTCTTTCAGACTCCCGCGTTTAGGAGCTGTTTCATAGTGCCTTTACGCACTTTGTTTTGGCTGTATAAGAGTGAAGCTACTGTATAGTACCTTTATAAAGCGGCCATGTTTGAGGCTTGGGACGCTGCAGGAGACTGAATCTGTCTGCTGACGCTGTAGAACTAGCTTTACACAGAGCCGCCGCGCTGACCGGCTCCGCTTAACGTCCTTTCCCCCCTCCAGAGCCTCCGGTCCGCCATCACACGGGGATTACTATACAGTTCCTTTACAAAACCATGTATAGAGCTATGATACACTATTGATATACAGCGAGTTAACTGGCCATAGTGTGTTCTTAGGGCCACCTGACTGCTATTGTTCTGCCTGGTTTGTGTGTGTTTGTGGACGTGTGCGTATGTGCGTTTGTTTTAAAAGCCCTCGAAAGGATCTTTGGTTCAGTGAGCGGGTTTGGGGGCGGGAGGCGGGGGTAATATTTGAGCTAGAACAGCTGTTTCTTACTGTTTCTAGACAAAATCTAGTGTTGTGGTGGAGAAATAAACTAAAAGCTCCACCTATTGCTCCAGTCGTGAGTTTACATGAAGTCACAGAGCTTCGCCTGCATATCAGATTTGGTATTGATGAATTTGAATCATTCTTATAGGGCTGGACAATAAATGAATGACAATATAAGTCGTAATAAACACGTGATCAGTATCAATTTATAGTACATCTGATGGAATTTCACTGAACTCTGATCCAGAACCGCACAGCATTCTGGGAATTTAAGCAGAAGATCATTTTTAGCTGTTCAACCTCTCAAGGAAAGCTAAGAAAGATTTGTGGCATTTAGTAGCTCACTCACTCTTTGGTTAGCTAGCAGCAACTTGAGAACTTCTGGTTACCTAGCAACAACCTGTTGAGTAACTTGCGCAGCAGCAGTTTAAGGTTTTGCCTCATAAATGCTCAGAACAGGAACAGTCATGCCACCAGTTTGTTAGTATTTCAGATATTTAAAACCAAAACTCTAATCAAACATTATTGATATCAATTGATATGAAACTCTTATATCGTGATGTGTTTTTTCAGCCATATCATTTAGCTCTACATTCATAGAATAATTACGTATCACCTCCGTGATTTTGGATAAACAATGATTAAATTTTCTACAAATACACAATCTCAAATATATTATTTGGCTAAATTTAAAAGTTAGATAAACATCTTCTGCACATTTAACAACATTTTGCATTATTCTGCCTAGAAATGGACTTCTCTTCATGGCATTGTAGGTAGGATCAATCAAGCTGATTGGTTTTCTGATACAAAGTTGGCTTTTAATCATAGTCCACGGGAACCCCATTCGGAAAGTTTAATGTAACCCTTCCAAAACAACTCCAGGTCCAAGTTTTAACCTTCTCACTAGATCTGGATAATATATTAAATCTCATTGAAATGTCAACATGGTCAAAGATCATAACAGCAAAAGCTGGACTTGCATGTCTGTAAGATTTTGGATGCCATGCATTTAATCTCTTCTTCTCAGAAACAAAAGTACCCGTTTGGGTGAACCTTCCTTGTCCTTTGTGCTCACTATTGATCTAGATCTTAGTTACCAAGATGTTAAAGCCCATAAAGCAGATGAAGAACAATTCTTTGTTCTTTCAAGGACGACCCACTAAAGCTTAAGCCTATGATAAACCTGAAGATGCTACACCAATGTAGAATCCCTAGCTCCAAAACTGAAACCTTCAAGCTTAAAAAAACTACATGTGTCCTGGAATAGTTTGTGTGGTCAGATAAGACAAAGACTGAGCAATTTGGCTTCAGTGACAGAAAGTATTTTTTGAGGAAGTGAAGTAAAGCTATTAAGACGTCATGCTGAGGGGTTCAGTTGCTGCTAATGGTGTTGGCATACTGCAAAAACATCAAATCATATCAAGTATCTTTGGTCTAGTTTCTAGTCCAAATGTCTTGCTGAAAAATCACTTGTAAGCTAGTTTTGTCTTCAGGAGTACTGAAACATTTGCACTTTAACCAAGTCACAAATACTCGGTAGGATTTGGTGTTTTTGCAGTGTACAACAATTATGAAGAGGGACTTCCTCAAAATTACTCGACTTCAGTAGAAATCAACAACTAAGTGTCTGACAAAATTGGAATTAGATGGAAGTTCAACAAGACAAAAATCCCAATCAGAATCAAATTTTCAATGGATAAAGCTGGCTAACAATAAGTTTCTGAAATGGCATTGACATCAAAATGTGTGATCTATGATTAAAACATGGGTCTGTGCCAGGAAACCAAGAGTTTATAATGAGCTCTACCAATCCTGCCAAGAGGAAAGGTCAAATATCCAACCAGGAATGGAAGAAACTAGAACTAGAAAATATCCAACGTAAACTAAAATGTTTAAAAATCACTAAGGTTCCAGCAAAAAAAAAAAAAAAAGAAATATATATATATATAAATATTTATTAAATCCAGGGGATATATACAGATTGTGTGCATGTAAACTTCTGACCAGAACTGATAGGTGCCGCTCTATTTAAATGTTGATGTTGAGGAGGTGAAGAATGTGTAGTTGTAGTGTTTTCTGTCTGAATGCAAAAGAGTTATCAAAGCCGTTTTAAATGCCTTAGTGTTACTCAGTGAGGAGCTTTGATTCCCCATTTAAACCCCGTTTCTCATGGATATCCCAACCGATTCTAAAATACTCCCTCCACAGACTTTACTTAGTGTTATGCATTAAGGTGCACTGAGCTCTGATTTTTTTGTTTTTACTTATTTTTCTCTCCTAATGAATTGTTGATCGATGCATGTTTGCATTAAAAATGCTTGAGCGCGGGTGGGAGATTTCCCGTTTTAAAAGCCTCTGACCTTGGATGTTCACACCCACTCAGATCTCACTGTGCAGCTCAGGTGAGAATGAGTCATGCAACAGTTTGAACCTTCACCACACACTCTGTACAGTCGTCGGTACTATTTGATGTGACAAATCATGCTGGCACAGTAACTGCAGCTCAGCTCCTAGTAAACCTGAGACAAAAAAAAAGAGACTGTTAAAGGAGCTAAATTTAAAGCTAAAGAGTATTATCAATTGGACTCTTTTGGCGTCTTTTGATGCCTGATGCAGTTTTACTTTCCTGGCATTTGTTTGTCTCTGTCCTGTGCCATTAATTCTGTCTGTAATTCCCTATTTCCACTGTCTGTAAATGAACGCTAAACACGTGCCTGTGGAAATGTACCCCCTGCTACTTCCCCTCTTTTCCAGGATCCGAACACTAAATATGAAAACCTACACTTTGTGCACCTGCACTGAGACGTTGTGCACACACACCTGTAAGCAGACGTGGTAATGACACTTATTTGTGCCCAGTTGGGAAACGCTGAACCGGTGGGCGGACGGAAGACAGGGACGTCAGTCCATAGGTGGTTTTTGCAGGGTTCCTACCAATCTCAAAACTTTCATACTTTTCCTGTTTGTAGTTTTTGCCACATTAAAGAACAAAATCTTAACCTCAAATTACCCAACTCATCATCTGAAATTTGATTCATCGGTACAGTAAGAGGCATTTAAATGTTTGTTGGGAAATCTGGACTGAGATTATCGGTCTTTTGAAATCTATTTAAATTAAAACTTGTTAGATCAGGACTAGATCATCCTTCACTAAGTCCAGAGTCTTTGAAGCCGATTCTGACCTATAACGTCTTGATTTACCGCAGCTGGGTGTCAGGAGACCTGCAAACCTGAAAATGACCCATTTTTATCTATGACTAACTGCCTTTATATGTAACTCAAAATTCAAAATCATGAGTCAAAGTTAACAAATACGGTAACACTTTATTTAAGGGGGTGTGCATAAGACTGACATGTCATAAACATGATATAACATCTGTTACGAACATGAAGTAGTGTTCATGAATTGTTATGACTGTTGTCATGAAGTGTCATTCAGTAAATAATAAGACTTTCAAAGAAAAGTTGGACTTTCCATGCAACTTTTAGTACAACTTTGCATTAAAAGTGACATTATTTACCGAATGACACTTCATGATAACAGTCATAACCATTAATGAAGATTCCTTCATGTTCATAACAGATGTTATGTCATGTTTATGACATGTCAGTCTTATGCACACCCCTTCAAATAAAATGTTACCACAAATACTCATGCTGAGATGTGGCAAAAGAAAGATTTGATATAAAAAATAAGCACTAAACACATTTTTCTCAGTAAATGTGTAATTTTACTGGAACTAGTGACGTTAAGTTCTCGCCAGATGACAACATGAACCCAAGTGACCCACACATACAAAATGAAATAGCACAGGGAATAAGTATAAAACACGCCTGCTAAAATGTGTTAAAGTGAATTTCATCCCCTCTGCCATTTTATCTTTAGATGGACTTTTTTCCATTCCTCTAGTCAAAGTTTTTCTCAACCCCCCACCATGATGTTGCTTCCTCAAAACTTCACTGTCGGTCCAGTGATTCTCCCAGAATTTGATCAACTTTTCCAAAAGCTACGCAGCATAGTTAAGATGCATAGTTTTTCTTCAGCAGTGGAGTCTTGTGCAATGAGTGTAATAGAGACGATAGCTGTTTTGTGCACTCGTTTTTTTTTTTTTCTGTGAAACCACTCCACCCACTAATCCCAGGTATTTTGGAAGCTCTCTGTGAATCATCCTTATGTCCTGATTATTATTTTATCTCTCTGCGATAATGATGTGGATTAAGGTGAAATTATTTTCTTTCTACTTTTTAATCGTGGAAAGATTTAGAGATGCAGATGAGATGTTTCTTGTGCAATAATGGTAATGAGAAGACCTTTAGCTGGACCATGAATTAGGCTTAAACCAGAGGATATTCACTGGCACCGTCAGGGGGCAGGATTGCTTTCTGAACATTCATCAACACTTGTTGTCTGTGTCTTTACACATTTTTCACATAATTTCTAACTTAATTTGCGTTTCTTTCTTTGTATGTGTGGATTATTTGGATTCTTACTGACATGTGGTGTTGCTTTAGAAATACAGCTCTGGAAAAAATGCACTGAGCCCCATTGAAAACCTCCTGGTCATTCCACCAACTATTGATTTCTGAACTCTTCCTGAGTTAAAACATTAGTATTGTTTTCTAAATGAACATGAACTTGTTTTCTTTGCATTATTTGAGGTCTGAAAGCTCTGCATCTTTTTCCTTATTTTGATCATTTCTTATTTTCTGCAAATAAATACTAAAATTGTGCTCAGAATATCAGAGACATGCTGTCAGTAGTTCATAAAATAAAATAACAATGCTCATTTTACCCAAACATATACATGTGAAGAGTAAAATCAGAGAAACTGATTGTTTTCAGGGGCCTCTTAATTTTTTTCACAGCTGTATATTTAGTCAGAAAATAGTTGAGATCTTTAGTAGGTCTACAGGAATCCAGAACTTTAAATTATGCAATAATTATTTCAATTTCTTATCATAGATTGGGGAAATTCACAAATCAGATCCCATAATTTTGTGTCTTTTTCTCAAGATTGCATAGGAGCCCTGTTTCTGTGTGTGGGTGTGATGTCAGAAGTGAGCTGAGGGAGTGGGTCTCCACAGAGCAGCACGGTCCTGTCAAACTGAGGGTCACCGACGAATCCTGCAGCTTCATCTTTGCGTGAATCCCGACTGGAAACACGCATCTGATTTCTCTGGTTTGACAGATTTCCTTTTGCCAAAAACAGAAAAATAAGAACAAAAACATAGAAAAAAAATATATCAAATTGGACCAGCTTGGGGATGAAAGGGAGGGATCAGCTTTAAGACATCAAGTAATGTTTTCATAAAGAGCGTCCCCCCCGCGACCCTCGCTGCCTCTGTGTTGGTGCGTCTCTGTGGGAAAGACGTGCGTATGTGATTCTGTAGTCTGTAGTCTGGTGCTATGTGACCATGTTTGACAAAGAGTGTGAAAAAACAGCAACATTTAGAGCAAAAAAAAAAAAAGAGTTAAATCAGTTAAAGTTAAAGTGACGTTTAAAAAATTATATATAGGAAAACAGCACTGTTGATAAGTTTGAGACCTGACGTCGAAATGGTTTTCTTCTCTTTTTTTGGTTCTGTTTTTGTTTTACTTATTGTACGTGTGTGTGAGCGTGAATGTTGGTGCGTGTGGAAGATTTAGCTCCTTCTCTTTTGGGCACTGGTCCATGTCGCTCCATTCTTTTGTACAGATGAAGCTTAAAAGAAAAAAAATAATGAAACAAAAAAGAAGAAGAGGGCAAAATTTGTAAAATATTGTGTCTGTGACTCCTTGTAAAATATTTTCAAATTGTTTATTACAGAGAATCAGTTATTAAATAATGTTCATATTTTTCACTTCATCTAACTGTGTGGTGTGTTTATTTGTCTCCAGGCAAAAATATTCAGTATCTGTAAATAGCTTTATGGGTACAGACGCATCAGACAATTAGAGAGAGCGTTGTTGATGACTTAATCATTTTATTCAGGTGAATTCAAGGAACTTTTAAATTACATGTTTGCTATCAAAGCAACTACAGCGATAACATGGACATTAAGTATTAAGTATTGGTACTTTTGGTAGTGTGGGCAGGTGTCAAATCCTGCAGGAAATTAAAATCTGCATAAAGCTCGTCAGCAGACTAGAATGTTGTGCTCTGAAATGTCCAGGTATTTTCCTTACAGTGGACCAGAACCAGCAGAGAGCTTCCTAAATCGTCACAGAGGATCTCCAGAAACTTGAATTATGTGCCTCTTTTGGCACAAACTCTGGGACTTCAGTTTCCAAATTAAATTCAAAATGTACTTAAATCTAAAAATATGAGTTTGGATCATAAAGCAACAATCCAGTCTTTTGTCTCCATAGATCTGGTAAGATATTCTTTACATTGCCTCAGTTTCAGGTGTGATGCAAAGTGCAACAACAAGAGTCCATAGAAGTAAATTAAACGTAATTTGAGGATGGAAACAGAAACTGGGGTCAAATGACCAGAACCAAACCTACACCTTGGTTTGGTCCGTTTTCCAGTCAACCATCAAACAGTTCTGTTAGTATATCAGATACTAAAGCTAATTAATCACAAACTTTATATGAGTTAATTTTATCTCTCAAGGTTTTTAATAGACGTGCATGCTGGTATTTGTTTAGTTACAAACAGGTTCAGGCGTTAAAGCTTTCCTACAGTTACTGATACAGTCCACAAGAGGGCAGTAATGATCGACAACATGGGGGAAAAAAAGCTAAAGCAGTTCATACAAGTAATTAATGGGCATTGATTTGGTCAGACAATTAACTGCAAAAGTGGAGATATCACACTTCTGACATTTTTCTTAGTGGTCACAGAAGCCGCTGACTTTCTAAATGTATTGAACATCAAAACCTTCCAGCGATTTGATTTGCAATCATAGTTTTGTAGTGCATGAGGAATGTCTTGTGAGTGATTTATTTGTTTGGCTCCTTTGTGTGCTAGTTGGGAATTTCTTTGCCTGAAATTCAGCGAAGATCCTCACAGAGTCTCCAGGAAGTTGGTAAGCGCTTTGTGCCAGGTGTCTGGGTCGTCAAGGTAACACGGGTGTCCCGCTCCCTTCATTACCACCACCCTGTGATTCGTCAGATTGCTCAGGTTACGGAGCGACGCCTCTCCGAGCTGAGTGTCCTGGTCGCCGTAAACGATCAGCGTCGGGACCTAAACACACAGTTAATTTTTTAGATTTGAAAAATCCAAATTTTCCTGCACATTCTCACATAAATACCTTGACGCTCCGGTACTGTTCTGCTGTGAACTTTTCAGTGCAGATTGGCGCTATGGGGACGTAGGCTCGCATTAGAGGCTGATGCTCCAGGAGGAAAGGGAGGGAGTACATCCCACTGAGTGACGGGCTGATCACTACGACAGGGCTCAAACTCAGCTGTTCACATACTTCCTTCAGGAACGCTGAGGGGGCCGGTTCTCCCACCGATGCCGGCGCTTTGGCCGACTTGGACCGACCGAGTTCTGAGGATAGGAAAGTGGACAGTAGTCTTAGAAAGGACTCCTAAAGGAGATTGAAAATTGTTGTCTAGACCAACAAAATAGAAAACATTCAACCAGAAAAGTTAGCAAGATGCAAACCTTTTTTCTTTTTTTTTTTTGCAAAGGAAAATATCTCGGACCTTTATTTGGACAGTAATCTGGTCTTTTCTAATTTGTTTCATGCTAAATTTATTGCTGCACAGATAAAATTATTTTGTTTTAAATTGGAAAAACGTCGACCACTGAGGTGCCAGTGTCGTCCCAGTGCAAAAAGTTTGTACACCACTGGTGTAAACGGTTTGATAGCCCCTTACTTTTCTGAGTTTTGTTATTTCTAATTCTAAATAAAGATATATGTTAAGTAAAGTCAAAACATGCCTGGATTATTACTTTGATTCTTTCATGAATGTTAGCGAAATCCTTTAATCTCCATTCAGATGTGCAAAACGCCTAAGTGGATGTAGCCCCGCCTCCGAGACGCAGCTCCTCCTCAGAGCTGCAGTTTCCAAACTTCTGCCTCCTGGAGAAACCCCCAATGTAACTCCCCCACTCAGCTCCTTCAGACTAGCCAGCACCAATTAGCAAACATCTGGTGGAGCTGCATGTTAGCTGAGCTCATGATTCTCAATGGACCTTACAGCGCTCCACCCACAACCGACCTAGAAAATCCCACATGGCCGCAAGTCTCACAAACAAAACCTCGCGGTGCTTTGTTTCTATGTAAAAGTGGCGTCTTCCACTTGGACTGATTCTCTGCAGAGTATTTGTGTCGATTAGTGCATCATTTCACCAAATATCAGCTACAACAATGGACAGAGGAACTAACAAGTTCATGCGAAGCTTCACTACATTGATGTTATTTTCAGTCCTATCATTTCATT
>CAEFZY010026294.1:0-12395 GCA_903066815.1 Brachyrhaphis roseni
TATATATATATATATATATATATATATAACCCACAGCACTAATTTCTGGGTTTCAATTTCTAGTTTTTTATTTTTTTTTGCAGCGTGAAAGATATGTCTAAATCTTTGACAAACCTAAAAATGACATCACTGAATAAATTCTGGTCGCATGTGCCTCGTTAAACCCAGCACTCGGTCTCATTCTCACGTTGGCTCAGCTGGCAGGAAGGAGGTTTGTCAAATCAGAGGCGGCAGCCCTTAATGCCGCGTGAGTCGTTTTAACACAAGACTGTCTGCAGATTTTCTGACTGACTTTTTGGTTGTTTACAGCTAGTTTTAGAAGAACTTGAGTCAACAGTCACACCTGCTGGGAGTGTTGACTCGCAGAAGTTGCTTAGCAATCAGAAAAATGACTCCCAGTCTTTTAAATTTGGATAAGTGAGGCAGCTGTTACTGGCTGGAAGCATTTGAATCATCTCAGAATATACAGAATGATGATCAATATTAAATATTATCCAGTTGCACATTTTATTAAATTAAATTATTCTTAGATTATGGGAGTTTAGTCCTTTCATTTTGTTTCAGGGGGTTTTGTCACTTTAAATCTAAATATGCTGCTGCTAGTGAAAATGGCTGCACACAGAAGCACAATTATACAACTGTATATCTTTGAAAAGCAGAAGTGGAGCCTCCTGCACAATCAGCAAAGATGCAGCAAGTTGTTTCTGAATGGTAAGTCAACAACAAAACACTTGTCTTTTCCAGCAGCCATTGTACAGCAGTAAAACCAGTTTTTGTTCATTTCACCAAAACATGGAAATAAATGACTCACTTTGCACTAGCATTTTAAATGTTGAGATTTGTACAACAAAACAGATTCAAACTTATCAAATTAAAATGTCTACACTGCAAAAACACACAATCTTACCAAGTATTTTTTGGTTTAGCTTCTAGTGCAAATATTTTAGTGCTCTAGAAGTAAGACAAAACTAACTTACAATAACTTTTGAGCAAAAATATGAACTTGTTTTAAGTCATAATTCTTAATATTGATGAAAAATTATAGTTACGCTGACAGATTTCACTTATAACATGGGAAAAATGTCTTAAGTAAAATAATCTGCCAATGGAAATATAACTTTGATTAAAACAAGCTGCTATTTTTCTTTCAAAAAAGGTACTTGTAGTTAGTTTTGACTTATTTTATGTGAAACTAAACCAAAAATACTTGGTTATATGTTTTGTTCTTGCTGTTGATGACTAAATAATATTCCTCACATCCTGAATTTACCAAATCCAGCTAATCCAGGGTGTTTTTTCTTTTCACAGTAACTGCTGAAACGTGCGACTAACTTTAGGAACGAGACTCGTCGTGTTTCCAGACCCATGGAAAGCCGTCGAACGCGGCGCGCCCAGCGTGAATAATGATGCGATCCGACAGTGTTAAAAGCGTCTCACTCTTGTCGCCTCAAAGTCGAGGAAGTGTTCGGTGAGCAATCACTAACAGCGAGCGCGACTGAAGGAAATGGAGGGGAACAGGTGAACAGAGGGAGGTCACACTTACTGAAGAGATAAGCAGAGTGAGAAAAACTCACACAGAACAAACAGATGGAGCGGTGAAATGCTTCAGATTAATTAAAAACATCGCCTACACTCCAGAGTTTTTCATTTTACTTTTATTTCATTGTGACTTTTTGTTTGTCTTATTCAGTTAGTTTTTTAAAGTATGTTTGCTAGTTTTTATTAATTGTTATTGGTTAAATATTGTTCACTTTCAGTGTAGTTTGTGTTAGTTGTAGTAGTAGTTTTAACTTTTTTATACTTTGGTTCATTTTTAGGTGCAGAATTCGAAAAGGTCCTAGAATTGTGCTGTGATTAAATTACATTGATCGGGTAATAAAAGCCAACAAAATGATTGGATTCTAACTTCTAAATGGTTTTCATGAGTTTGGATGCTGACTTTCCTTTTCCTGTCAGAAACCCCCTCACAGTTTCTGCAGGTTTCACTAACTAAAAATTAAGACTTTTTAAGACCATAATGAATAGAATTTAATACCTACATCTCCACAGAAATGTGCAAACTTCACCAAAGTAACTGGCTACACATTTAAGACTTAACACCTTTATGAATGAAGTTAAAGACCCAACTTTAATGGTCTTATAAATAAAGACCTAGAAAAAAAGACAGCTAGCAACAGTGAATCACTGGTCATCTCAACCATCTCAAGATGTCTTTAAGACCATTATGAATGGAATTAAAGACCAGATAAATGTATGAATTTCACATTTTAAAACCTTAGTGTTAGATACATGAAGTTAAGACATAAGGATTCCTGACCTCAACGGGAAAAACTGAAGAATACAGCAGAGTGTGTCCGAAGAAGAGCTTGAAATTCTTCAAGATACTATTTCCAATAAACCAATCAAGATTATTAGTATAGCACATTTCATCAACAAGGCAGTTCAATCATAAAAACTTAATTCAGCCACCAGTTGAGAAACCAGTAACAGACATTATATTTTATTATGTGCCATCGTCAAAATCGTCAATGCACATCAAATATGTTGGTCAATTTTCCATTTATTATGGAAAGTAAATGGAAAGCAGCAAATATATTCGGTTATTGTTGAACAACAGATTGACTAGAAAATGAGCCGTATCTAAAACGTCCCACAGATCAGCAGGAACCGCCCCTCACTTAGCAACCCCACCACGTTACCTAGCAACCCCAGCGAAGTCCAGCCTCGTCACCTAGCAACCCAACAGCCTTCGGTCAGCTGGTTTTCCCCGCAGTTCAAAAGGCTAATAAAAGCTTTAATAAACACAAAAACACATTTCAGTTAGTTTTATAAGCGCTTAATATATTTCGCAGTTAGTTATATTATTTTCCTGCTAATTACTGCTAATAAAAATGTTTTTTCAATTTCAGTTTTTTTGTTATTTTATTTGTTTTGTTAACTATAACAACCTTGCTACACTCACAACGTCCTCCCAGCTCACAAATGAAACTTGCTCTTAGCTTTGTAAAATATTCCTTTTGTTTATTCCTGCCTGGCTAATTTAATGTTGCTTGTTTTTTAAATGCAAAACTCTTACATTTTTCATGTCCAAGCACTCAACTGTCCTGATCATAACTAATAACTTGAGTGGTGATACATTATTTTTATTGCAACTTAAGGAAATCAAAGGGAGAAACAACAAACATGCTTTTTGTGCTAATAGTCACGTCTTTTCCAAAAGCCTCTTAGGCCTGGCAGTAATATTTTTGAGTTACCCTTGATTGGTAGTGCGGCTAATGCAGAGAGACGGGGCTTGCTAGGTAAAATCAAGCCGGTCCGAAAGAGACTTGGACGCGAGCTCGTTGCCCAGGGGTCACCTGTCCGATCCTTTGACAACACCATTTGATCACAAAGGAGGAACATGCACAAAATATTGTAATTTTCAGACCGCAGGGGTGCAGAAGAGTAATGCCTGAGCTGATGTGAGCAGACAAGACATCATATACCGCACATGTTCCATCAAATAATCTTTGTACATTCGGACTCAGAGGGGATATCATGCAAATGTGCTTTGAAATCAGGACCAGTCAGGGTCAGATTCCCCCGATGTCTTCACGTGGGTTTATGCACCAGGAGGGCGCTAAGTGGTCTAATGAGGAGGTGAGCAGAAATCTCTGCAAAACCACTTTATTTCAGTCCTGTCTACGTTTTTTTTTTCTTCTTCTTTCCTGCTATCAGATCATCTCAAACACACAGCGGTTCCTTGATAATAAAGCAAAGTGAAAGTCTGGTACTTTTCAAAAGGTGAGATTACAGCCATGATAGAGTGACTGAGACGTACCGGAGAGGCCACGATGGCTCCTTATCGAGGCTCGCTCTCCTTTTTATAACCTTATTATTTCAGCACCCATCATCCTTTGATGCCCGGCTACAGAACCGGCAATAATTGGAAAGAGAAGTCATGAGAAATAGACAAGAAAATACCAGCAAGATAAAAGCTCACATGGACGAAACACCTGATTTGAATCTGTGTTGCCTACATGGGAAATCTAGCAAAAACATTTTGGTTTTACCACTGAATATTAGGGCCAGGATAAGAAAAAACCCTAAAAATAGAAATAACGACAGTAAAGTTGTAATATTACGAGAATAAAACCATAGTAATGCGAAAATATTTATGTCACGAGAATAAAGTTGTAATATTGCGAGAAAAACATTAAAATATTACGAGAATCTTAATATTATGAGAAAATTTGTAATATTACAAGAATAAAGTTATATTTTGAGAATGAAGTCATAATATCACAGAAACAAAGTTGTAGTAATTCAAGAATGAAGTCGTCATATTACCAGAATAAACTTTAGAATTTGTCTAGAAAACTAATCTAGGGAGCGCTAAGCATTTTTCAAAGTTAGCAAAAGCGCTAAACGGCTAAGCAAAAAAATTTGCTATGCTATTAGCGCATTAACGAATTAGCACAAGTTTCCCCAGCACTGCCGATAACCTTAAAGGAGAATCCTGTAGATAACATTTTGATTAAAACTTAAATAATAATGAGGAGGATTATAACAGAGATTTTCATCACATAATGATCATTTTTGGTGTTCCACAGGGCTCACAGTTGGGACCCCAACTTATTCTATATTTAAATGCTGTTTGCCCTGAAAGTGGAAAATCTGCTGATGGTTATTCATAAACAATTTGAAAGTCATAATTTCTCAGTAAGATGCTCAATATTCCCAGGAGTGAACATCCTACCAATGTTTCTCAAGGTCAAAGAATTGAAGCGAACGTAACAATGTGAGAGACGGACAAAGTCAGGCTGGTTCTGTTTTTTTAATGAGCTTCTAAATCCAGCCAGTTTCCAACATCAAAGACCCCCTAAAATGTCTTCAATAACTTGCTCTTCCTCCCTTAAAGAGAAAAAAAAACATTTCTCTAATTGAACAGGAAAAAGAAGCAGACTCCCCTGAAAAACCCGATCATCATCAGAGACGTTTGGAAGTCATCTGTTGATATGGCAAATTGCCGTTTCTCAGAACAAACTCTTAATTGCATCTCTGACACATATGGCATCTAAAATGTGATTGATTGCAGCTCCGAATTGCAGAAAAGAACCTTGATTTCAACATAACAGACTTCTTGAGAGTGGTTGGGAAAATTACTGCGGGGAGTGCTCTTTGAGACTCGCGTTCGACCTCACAACATCTGCCAACCGTGTTTCTCTGCGCACCAGTCAGACGGAGTTTAACTTAAGGGGAATAGCTCAAATGTAAAGCGGTGGAGACGTAAATCTACTTACAGCTGAGAGAATGCTGTATTATAACATAATTACAATGTCAGAAAAGGCTCCAGAGTTTATGGCAAAATGCATTTTTGCTCCAAATAGTCATTGTTGTGTTTGTATTGAGCAACGAGTCAAATTTACTGTTGTGATCTAAATGTAAAAATACCTACTCTGACAATCAAAAAACAAATAAATCTGTGCATATTCTGAATGAAGTCACCATTAACTTCACCTTCTCAGCAAAACATGCATCAAGATATTTTTTAAAGGCATTAATTTATATGGTTCCAATACATTTTTGACTATGAATATTTGACGGCTACATATATAAAAAAGTGTTATTGCAGTTAAAGGGGATTTATTTTTGTAAAACTTACATTTTGCACATTTCTTTACCTCCATTTAGACCTTATATGCTTAAAAAGAACACCCAGCTGTTTTTGACATTATTGTTTTTTGGTGTCTGGAAAATGAGCTGTATTAGAAACTTCCTGATGAGTCACAAATCAGCAGGAGCCACAATCCCAGCCACTTAACCTAGCAACCCAAGCGGAGCTCCAGCATGTTTGGTCAGCTGGCAGAAAAGACAAGTATTTTGTTGTTGACTTACCATCCAGAAACCACTTGCTACATTCTTGTTGGTTGCTCAGGAGGCTTCGCTTCTGCTTTTCAAAGATGTACGGTTGTATAATTGTGCGTCTGTTTGCAGCCGTTTAAACATTAAGTTGGGGGTGTGGCCAGCAGCAGCTCATTTGGATTTAAAGTGACAAGACACCATAAAACAGCTCATTTTGATTTAAATCACATCATCTAAGACTAATCTTCTTCAAAAAATGTAATCCTGGACGAGCCCCCAATTCTGGCTCTGGAACCATAACAACTAAAGGGAAGCAATGCATGGGATAACTTTAAATTATATTTATTTAACAAAAATCATGACTGGCTGGAGAAAAGAGGGAAAGGAGAGGGAGAAAGGGGGGAAAGCGATAAACAGAGAGACCTTGCACCTGCCAGCTGCCTCCATTTCCAATCAGCACCAATTAAGAGCTGAGAAACAAAGATGCTAGAAAGACCCAGAGGAAGTACAAACATAAGATGTCTTGTATAGACCACAAACCCATCCAAATGTGTGTTAAACATGAAGTAAACATGTCATTCTGACTAGAGCATATGTGTTGGGATCAAGCATGTGCAGGGTTGCTACATAACATTGGGAAATCTATATTTTTTATGTGAAAACCATTACTGGTTTACCTTCTCCAAAATGCTCCTGTCTGGAAGCGAGCGAAGAGGTCACCCGGAGCAGATGTGGAATAAAACCGAATAAATATGCAGGGCATCAGTCAGATAAGGTGAAGCCTCATTGTGGGTTGTTAGGTGATACGGTGACGGCCCGGCTGGGGGGCAGCAGGGTCAGAACCGTCGACATGTGTCACAGAACCGTGATATTTAGAATCCTCTCTGCTACAAGCGCACAGGAAACCAAGAACAGCATGAAAACACACGACAGCGCGGCCTCTGGGGGGTTTCTGCTTCCTGTGCTTGTCTCCTGCTCACCTTGGACACCAGGTCGGTGTCAGCTGTCAGTGTCAGGTTGAGAGCAGGAATGCTAATGGACCCTTACCACATCGCATCGCTGTCCTCTCTCCTCTGCCCTGTCTCGCTCTCCGCTGCACGTCAGACGGAAAACTTTGAGGAGCAGAGATGAAGCTCTGCTGTGTCTGTCAGCAGCGCGGTGGCTCTGTGTGCAGTCCCTCCCCTCCCGCTTCGTCTTTCCTCCTCCTGCTTGCATAAATGCTTACAGATACTGCAGAAAATCTCCGCTTTAAACCCTCAAAAGACTGCAGCTGTCGTCGCACTTCGCTGTGGAAGAACCTGCGGTCGCCGGAGCGCCTCCTTAGCGCGCCACCGAAGGCGTTTGCTAAGTAGTTCACTTTTGCCTACGTAATGAGAAAGCTCTGCATGCGGTTTCACTTATATCAGTAATTATTAATGATAGACACTCCTGAAGGAAAGCATAAAGGCGGCCAATTAGGAGCTTTTGGCATTAATTTTCATAACAATAAAGCATAAGGAGTCGGACTGTGATAAAGAGCAGTAGTTTAGATGGCAGAAGTGCGTACTGAAGGGAACTTTAGACTAACATCGGGGCTTAAATTAAGTCACTATGACGCAGGTTTTGTCATTTTTCTTTTTAAATATATTTCCACTGCAAAAACACAAAAAGTATTTTTGGTTTAGTTTCTAGTGGAAATCTCTTTGTAAACTTGAAATAATACAAAACTAACTTGTTAGCAAGATATAGGAGTCTGTTTTAAGTCATTTCCTGAACATTAATAAAAATTTAAGAAAAGTTTTTGTTCTAATTTGCATTTATAACAAGACATTTTCCCCATAAGTGATGAACTAGTATTTTTTTTAAACAAGTGTATTTATATTTCTGAAAAGTTTCTTGTAAGCTTGTTTTCTTATTTAAAATATACAAAGATATTTGCACCCGAAACTAGACCAAAAATACTTGATAAGGTTTTGTGTTTTTGCAGCGTGCCAAGATAAATCTACCAATAAGTCAATAAAGTACCGGTTCCAATGGCAGATTATTTCACTCATAACATGTAAAAAATGTCTTTTTTGCAATATTAAGAAATTATTTACTTAACACAAGCTTCTGTATCTTGCAGAAAAGTTACTTGTAAGTTAATTTTGTCTTCTTTCAAGTATATTAAAATATTTGCACTAAAACTAAACCAAAGTTACTTGAGATTTTGTAGTTTTGCAATGACAAAGTAAAACTATTCAAGATTTCACCCCCTAATATTTAAAATAAAAAAAAATACTTCCTCTAGTGCCGTTTGTTTTGCTTTGTTAAAAAGAAAAAGAAAATATCCATTCCACTTGATTGATAAAATACTCGTACTACTAAAACTCCAGTCCAGGTTTTTCTGGTTGCCTACAATGACTCACGTCAGCATGCTCCAAGCTTGAGCGACAAAGTGAATTGCTTTAATGGTTGACTCAGTAATTTGTGGTTAATTTGTAATTAAATAACAATTTATTACTTAATTATTTTGTGAATTTTGTATTTTTATTATTAAATCACACAAACCATGTGGAAAGCACAATTAAATTTGATCCCTGAACGCATAAATACCAGAGTATATCCAGTACAACAGTTGCTAAATGAATGTAAATCGCTAAATATCCTGATAGAGGATGGCTTAGACAATAGAAACCAAAAGTATGCAGAGTTGGAAAACAGCTGCTTTTTGGAAAAAATTATGTGATTTTTGTAGAAAGGCTGAAAACCAGCAGAACACTGTGACCCGCTTTGTGAGGGGAAAACACAAAATCACTAATAGCATTAAATTAGCATGTTAGCTAATAAAAGCTAATACATTGTAACTGTGACACCGAGAGCAGAGGCCAAATAAGCAGAAGTTTATTTCATATCATTTTTTTCCTGCTGTTGAGATGATTCTTGCTGTCTCTTGTAAAAAAAGAAGGTTTTAGCTTAGTTCTGTCAGTGCAGTCAAACTGACAGGAGTCCATTTTCTGCAGAGAACTAATCCCCTCTAAACGCTGAAAATTGCTTTGAAGAGAAATTGACAGATAAATGATGCTTCATCGACAGAAATGTTGAGTTTTCTCAAAGAAAGCAGGTCAAAGTCAGCAACGTTTGCATGAACCTTTGGAGGACGGTTATTGAAATTAACATTTCATGGACCCTTCATTAAAACCCGAAATGAAGAGATAGGTTTCATGGCCAAGTCTCGTTGAACTTTAATTTGAAAACAACAAGAAGATCGTATTTGTCTTCTTTCTACAGGCGCAATTAATCAAAAAGCAATTACATTAGCATGCCCCGGAGGTGGATTAAATGGTTTTTGAGTATTTCTGATGCGGCCTTGCCTTGTTTTGGTCGCTTTCTGAGAACCGGACCGACCACAAAGACGGGAACATTTGGGATAATTAGTGGAGAAGACGAACAGAGGGGGGTCTATCCCGTCCCCTGGTGCTGTTTGTTACAGCTGACATGTATTAAGGCAAACGTCTGTTAAATCACAGTGTGCCACACACTCTCCATGCCTTATTAGACTATAAATGTGCTGAATGAAGGCTCACAGCCTAATTAGGGATGAGTTCTGAGCAACCAGTCTACTTTTCTCAAGATCATCCCCCCCGTCCAAGACTTAAGAATTGCCTCAAACTTGGATTTGTACGGGGGGATTGCACCCTAGGCCAATCCCCTTCCAGCCATCTCAGCCATTTTCTGCCTGGGGAATGCAGCCGGCGATAGATCGGAGGGGGGATCGTCTCAGGACTATCAGCGGTGGAGGTGGGAGTGCAATATTGAATCTCAAAGAAAGCAACTTGAGAGGCTTCTGAAAGAGATTCAAAAAGGGGTCAGGAGGTATCAGCCCACACAAGGCTTTGGAATAAGTGATGATGGGAAGAAAGAAAGAAAGACAGAGTTGCCATCCAGCTTGAGTGCACTGGTTAATAGCCTCTGCAGTTGAACATAATAGGTGCCACAGAGCCGGAGATCCACTCAAGGTCCCAGTGGTGGAATTAGGGTGAAGGACGACGTTGGAGACACAAGGCGCTGCTGGGAAACTGCCATACCCGGCTCGACACTCATTTATTTATATAAGCCTCCTGGTTTGCTGAAAAGGTTGGTAATTACCATTAGCAATTACCACTGAGCAAGTACAGACACCTCTAGATGCAGCCGGAGGTACCAGATGTGAACTCGGGGTCCCTGAAATACACCCGAGGGCAGCGTTCCAGATCCCTGATGCAACATCGCTCGCCTGAAGCACGTCTTTGACAACCTGGGCTGCATCAGACGGGCGCATTCTCGTTTTTACCAGGCACAAAAAGTCTCCTCGAGATTGGTGCTATCATTATCTCCTCTGAATAAGGAGAGGAGGGCCGTGACATGCACAGCGACGGGGGGAAAACAACGTTCAATGAGAGAGGGAATTACACAGAATAATGGGTCAAGCCAAGTAAGCGCATCATTCTCTGTAGCAGAGGTGAGAAAGGGGCCTTTTTTGCAGGCATTAGCAGCGGGTTTTCAGGTAGCTTAGGACTGGACACCCTCGTGTCCTCTGGGGATGCCACACTGTTCGGTGAAAGCACAGACACCCCACCATGCCGGTAATGAGACAAGCCCACCACCGCCGAGACAGAGGAGATAATTACACACAAATATACCTGCTCACTGCCACACGCATGCAGCAGCCTCAAATTATAGCTCACACTGGCTATTTATTCTCAAAGTTTGAAACACTGCTGTGACCTGCTGAATTTGTAAAGTGATTGTTTCTTGGCTGTGGTCTGAGTTTCTTGCTAAGCTTTGTAAAGGTTGAGCAAACAGAGTTTAGCTGTTGCTGGATAAACTTCTGAATGCGGTCAGAGCAACTTTAACTTCTCTGCTGTCTCTTCATCCAGTAAAATGCATCAAAATAATACATTATTTGTATGAAAGGTCAGAACTATGGCATGGGAAAAAGTTTTAAATAAAAGCTAGTAGTTTTATATTTTCCTTCCAAGAAATAAGAGTTCACACTGTGCTTTTGCTAGCTTATTGCTTATTAATACATTTTAAAAACTGTTTTTCACAAGATCAAGCCAGACACTATATCCTGCTAGTTAAGTAACATTTAGCCTAAATACCTTTTGCTTGAGTGTCTGTTGCCTTTCTTCGTAGATAACTTGAAGCGGAATTAGTGTACCGGTTAGCTTGAGCTAAGGACAGTTTCTTAGCTTAAGCTAAACTGTGTTAATCTCTTTCACAAGATCAAGCTGGACACTGTCTCCACTTTGGTATTTAAGTAACATTTAGCCTAAATATCTTTTAACTTGAGTGATTGTATTACCTATCTCATCAACTAGCTTGAAGTGCAGTTAGTCAGTGTAGTGGTTAGCATAAGCTATAGGTGAATACATCACGGAAACAAACATCTCACCATCTTTGTCCTGCTGGTTATTTAGCCTAAATGTATTTTAGGTTGAATGATTGTGTTGAGTTTCTTAGTGGCTAGCTTGAGGAGTGAGTTAATCGGCATAGCATTTAGCATAGGCTAATTACAATTTCTTTTGGTGAATAAATCCTAATCTTTTTCACAGAATCAAGCTTGTCTCTCTGTCCTGCTAGTTAAGTAACATTTAGCCTAAATACCTTTTAGCTTGAATGACTGTCGCCTTTCTTAGTAACTAGCTTGAGGGACAGTCCATATAACTGTTAGCGTAAGCTTTCGGTGAAATTATGCTGACCATTTTCACTGAAACAAGTCTGACACCATTTCTATCCTGCTCGAAAAGTAATATTTAGACTAAATAACTTTTAGCTTGAATGATTGTGTTGCCTTTCTTACTAGCTACTAATTTTATAGCTAGGTTGAGAGACATTAGTCAGTGTAGCAGTTAGCAACAATTTCTTCAGATGAAAGATTGTTGATCTTTTTCATAGAATCAACTCTGTCATTGTCTATGATATGCTAGTTAAGTAGCTTCTTTCCTACATAATTTTTTAGCTTGAACAACTGTGTTGCTTTTCTCTAGCTAGTTTCAATGACAGTTTGGCATTGTAGCAGTTAGCGTGGGCTTAAATTGCAGTTAGCCTGAAAAGCTTGTAGCCCAACAATTTAATAAGTAGTAGTTAGCTTGAATAGAAGTTTCAACCTTCAGTAGTTAGCTGGAGTGGCAATTAGCACAAGTAGTTTTTTATCTAAGGTAGTAGCATATAGCTGCTTACATGAGTAGCTGTTAGCATGACTGTCATAATTTGGAAAAATGTAATTTTTGCTGGTTTTCCTGAGGGTCCTCAGGACTGTTGTCTGTGTCAGCAACATTTATATTTCTTGTTAGATTACAAAAAGTTGAGTTACCTCTTTTTTTTGTCTTTATTACAAAGGTTTTCCTTGGAGAGTCGATGTTAATTACTGTGTATATTTGGGGCATCTGCAGTGAGAGTACACAATAGGAGCTGACAATGGATCTGCCTGGCTTGTTTTTGTGGATGTAGCTGTGTTAAAAAATCAATTTAAATAAAATGTTGTCGTCTTTGCCAGCAAGGCCCAATAATCATCCAAAGTTCAAAATAATCACTTTTTTTCTTCTTTT
>CAEFZY010026295.1:0-33119 GCA_903066815.1 Brachyrhaphis roseni
AAACAAGTAGCCCTTCGTGTTACTCTGTACCCGTGAAGTAGCCCCCAGTCTCAAAAAGGTTGGTGACCCCTGGTCTATGATATTTTTTCGCCATTTTTGCCTGCAGTCCTTCAGCGTTTTGCCTTCTAACGACCTCTTGCTGACGGAATTTAATTAACTGTATGATGGTGATGAGCGGCAGCATTAGCTCCATCTTGTCCATTGTTGAGTCTTCTTCCTCTTCTTGATTTTTTATTGGTGGTTGACAGGAAACTTTATGGTTGTGTAACCCATGTGTGTCGCCTTCTTCACTGGGATGATGAGGTGTGACTGATGTCAAGTTCAAGGTCACTTTAATCCATCTGGTATAACAACAGTGTCTGTTCAAGGCAGAAAAACAAAGGAAAACACAGTATCATGACCGAGTGGTCAGCCACAGACAGCACAACACAACCATGGGTGAAATTTGATTAGTATATTATATATATAAACATATATTTTATATAAGGGTAGGACCGGACCGAAGGGAGACGGGACGGCCAAGCAGAGCAAAAAGGCCTTTAGGGAACTTTGAGCGTGACACATAATACCTCAGCCAGACCAAAACAACTCATTACTGCCTTTTGGCACTCTCACTGGTAAAAGGTATATAATAAAAATCCTCTACATGCAGTTTGTGTTGTGATGCTTTGAAATCTGCGTACAAAAAGTGTTTTCCTCCTCAACCCCAGCACGGCTGTGAAGACTTGACTCAGACACAAACAACTGCAATAACCTTCACTCAAACTCAAAGGCTTGTGTTGTTCATCTGTCCCCTGTGATGTTTTCCTTATTAAGTTTATTACATGCCATCACTTTTATGAGTTTTCCCCCCAGTGATTGGGATAATAGCTTTATCGTAACTCAGGAATGTTTTTTGTAAGAATGCACTTTGAAACACGTCCACCAAAGACAGTGTAAACACAACGAGGAGATTACAATAGACGTGATGATCAGGTAGATCTGCCCATGATTTCACTCTGGATCCCTTAAGGGGGTAAAGTTTTCCGCACATGATGCTAGCTTATTAATAATAATAATAATTCAACTTTATTGTCATTGCACTGTCACAAGTACAAGCAACGAAATGTGGTGTGGTTAGAGCCGGGAATCGAACCCGGGTCGCCCTACTGCCAGTTAATGCTCAAGTCACATCGACGTTAACGTACATATTCGCCCAATATGCCTGAAGGAAATCCATCAGATTTTCATCTTAAAAGTTAATAAAACAAATGAGTTTTGAATGAGAGATCTGTGAAGCAGAGTGAAGTTGTGAAGATGCCCCCAGCTGCGATTCTGTCTCGTCTCTCCTGGGTCTGCAGAGGTCAAAGGTTCATAACACAATGGGTTGTGGGAAGTCTGGCACTTGGTTTTTCTGAAATCAGCTGTTTTAGAAAGTAGGTCAAAATATTCTCCCAGGAAAAAAAAAAGTGAAAACTACAGCAGTTTCCAATCAAACCAATCCATTCTCACATATTTTGTAGATATACAAAACATAATAACTATCCAAAACATTTTAATAGATATTTACAATACATCTAGTAAAATACAACTAGCTGTCTTCATCGTTATGTTTGCTACAAGAAAAGCTTTACTTTTGTGACTTCAGTGCCTAAGTTTTAATCAATAATTGTCTTGAATACTGAAATACGTGTTTTTGCAGCGTTGTTTTTGAGAATTTACAATACTCTCATAATTATACATTAGAGCGAATATGTAAAAAATATGGCAGAGATCTGTTCGTTTTATATCAATTTCTATGACTGTGGAACAACAGGAAGTGGTGGGAGGATGAAGGTTTGTTTTTGTCTTTTTGGACGATGTGCAGCTGGCTCCACATCATCACAGTTCATAAGACAGTTGTGTTTTGAATGTGTCTAATCAATAGCTCTTCTGTAAAATCATAGACTAAAATTTCCCCAAAACGCAGCATATGTAGCCGCTCTCAAGAAAAAGGGGCTTGTCGTTTCAATGCCAGAATAAGATGGAGGCGTCTCCTGTGATTGGCTGAAAGATGATGACCACAATGGCTGAGTTATGAATGTGTTATGTAACTGTTTACATCTGTCGCTGCCATCATTTTCATGACTTAGAAGCTCATTCGTTTTCTTTTCTTTCTTCATTTCTCACATGGTGTCTCACACTTGGTCCTTCTTGACATTTCTTCACCACTTCCGTATGTTTCAGCATCCAACGTCATTTTCATTTTTATGCCAAGCATGATAATGATAATTGGTGTGTGCAACACCTTAACTCACAGTTGGTTCAGTAAACTCACTCTGATTAAAGGTGTCAGGTGACCTCACCACTTTCATACCTTTATTAAAAAGTCCCAGTGTTTGCAGCAGAGTAGGAGCGAGCAGCAGCACAGCGAAGGCCTGGGGCCCATCCAGCTGTCTCTGGGTGAGGTTTGGCCCCAGGCTGCATCTCTGTCCTGACAGCGTTTTATAAGCACCAGGAGTGTCTGAAACATCTCTCTCTGTGCTGATGTCTGCCAAAGGTTACATGAAGACACACTGAAGCGATTTGTGGCACAGATGTTCCTACAGTATTACCTCATTTTGAAACATAAGAGCAGAAGGATGGCACAGTGAGAGAAGAGGAGAAGTATTTAACTGTTGAGTATCTGGTTGGTGCAGCACAAGTGAGTCCACCCCGACTGATTTGTCAGAAAACCTTTAGCTTCCTATCAGAATTAATCTTTACTTTGGAATACTATTCAACAAATTGATTGCAATTTATGTTTGCCAATTTGTACACATAAGACAGGATGTTTCTTAAGAAATTCTTTCAAGACCATGTCGCTAAAACAAGCAAATGAAAGTCTCAGGCTACGATCATGATGCTGGCAAAAACTATCACAAACTGACTGGCCCAATATGACTCTTGGCATATTTTTATTGCCGTCTGAGCAGCACAAATCTGATTAATTTAATCAGAGGTTTTTCTAAGCGCCTTAGGCTACGTTCACACACCAAGCATCTGACGTTTTCACAATAGTCTCAACCGTCCCACTCAGGTCTTTTTCAGCCCTAAAAAAAATCCCATTTGTGCCACTTTTTCGAGGCTCTACATCGGGAGAGATTTTAGTTCAGGGACAATACACTCGACGAGCGTTTAGTTTCTAAAGCATCGATTGCACCCAAGTTTTCCACACAACCCAGTTTCATAAAGTCTGGATTGGCTCTCAGTATGTCTGCAGTCATGACAGTTACACGTCTTCTGCATATTCTTTTGACTTAATAGTTAAAAGATGATGAAGTGTAGGCAGTAGAGAGAACCCATGACTTGTTTTTATGTAGAACAAGTGTCTATCAGCAGACAGGTGTCTCAGCTGGACCTCATTCAAACATTTACAGCCAGCCATAAGCTGCACCAGCTAGTAATTAACTGCCTCTGTTTTATGTGGGATCGTGTGCCGGAAACATGAGGACTAAATGTGAGTTAATTTTCAACCTAGAGTAAAGAGACGGCTGCAAGCAATAACAGCGCTGTGCATGGTGTGCCTCGTAACAACCGCAGCAGGAACGCTTCTAAACTGAAAGACATGCTCACCTTTTTTCTATCTGTCTGAAGGTAAATCAGATCAAAATTCTCTCTCTTTTGTTTTAGGTTTGCTAGGATTACCAAAATTATTTCTGTTTGCTCAATGTCACAATAATGAGAGAAAGAATATGTCAGGGATTTATTTATTAATTTAACATCTTCAAAACTGAACATTTACATATAGAGTGATTACTGTCTTGTTAACCAGATGACCTTTTTAAGATGCAGGCTGAAGCTGGTGAGACAGAGTGAAGCACATCCTGTTCTGACTTGGACTGAAAGGCCGCTCACAGAGGATGAAGTCATTACTCCAAAGGAAACATTGAAAAGCCAGGCTGCAGCTTGCAAAGGGACAAAACCCTTCATTTTTGGAGAAATGTTCTGTGGTCTGATGAGACTACAGTGGAACTGTTCAGACATAATGACCATTGTTATATTTGGAAAAAAAACAAACAAAAAGAAAAAACAGGAAACCTGGGAACATCATCCCAACTATGAAGTATGGGGGTGGCAGCATCATGTTGTGGGGCTGATTTGCTGCGGGAGGAAATGGCACACATCCTGAAATAGATGGTGTCAAGAGGAAATACTGAAGCAACATCTAAAGATATCAAACTAGAAGTTAATGTTCAGATGCTAACAGGTCTTCCTAACATACAATTACCCTCAGTACCCAGTCAGAGTGGTTTAAAGATCACAAAGTCATCTAGTTATGCAGATGATACACAGATCTACATTATGATGTCATCAGGTCATTCTGAACCCATCCAATCACTCAGCAGATGTTTAGAACAGATAAATGTGTGGATGTGCCAAAACTTTCTGCAGCTGAACAGAAACAAAACTGAAGTTATTATCTTTGAACCTAAAGAGGAACGATCTAGAGTTATAGATCTAGAGTCAACACACAGCTTCAGTTACTACAGCTGCAAACTATAAATCAGGCTTTAATGTGGGTGTAGTGATGAACTCTGACCTGAATCTTCAGAGACACATGAAGTCAATTACAAAGTCACCTGAAAAACATTCCCAGTACTGAAGGACTAATGTCCCAGCAAGATCTAGAGAAACTCATCCATGCACTTATCTTTAATGGCATTGATTACAACAACTTATTCATGTCATTTAATAATGTAACATTATAAAGACAGAACACATCACCCAGTTCTAAAGTCCCTCCACTGGTTCCCTGTAGCTGTTAGTTTATAAATCATTGAACAGCTTCGCACCACAACACATTCAAGATCTGTTGTTGTATCAACCTTCTAGAACCTCTCAGGTCTTCTGGATCTGGTTCTGCTCTGCATCCCCAGAACCAAACATGGAGAAGCAGCATTCAGCTTCTACAAGCATTACAAATCTGGAACAAACTTCCAGAAAACTGCAAAACAGCTGAAACACTGGCGTCTTTTAAATCAAGGCCAAAAATCCTTTTCTTTAGAGTTTCCTTCGATTAACAACTGTCTGACACATCATAGTCTGTTTTTAAACCTCTCATCATTTTTTCCTCACTTTGCCACAATAATAAAATTGTTACTTGATTTTTTTAATTAAGTGAAGCACTTTGAATTGCCTCGGTGCTGAAAATGTGCTATACAGATAAAATTGCCTTTCCTTGGAGGCTGGGAGCCCCACCTGCAGTGTCCTCCTCCTGTACCTCCACTTCAATACACTACTAAGGAGACATGGAGGATTGGATTGGTGTTGGGCTGGAGGAGACTCTGGTATCAGATAGCAGTGGGGGTCTTGCACACTCTTTTACTCCCATTCTTGCTGCTCCTGGTCGGCAGAAACTGAAGGTTTGGGCATATCCTGGGAGTCTCTGACTGTGTCATTGGTGTTGATCCTGAATCATTAGGAGTATCTGCTTATCAACGTCTGGTGCTTCTCAGCCTCCAGGTTCTCGTTCAATTTTAAAAACGGATACTGATTGGTGAAAACAATACAATTCTCAAATGGTTTTCTTAGGTCAAATAATAAGTTCCTAAATTTGATTAACACAATCATTTCACTTATGCTGAGATTTCCACACAACTTCTGATCCCACAAGAACTTTTACATTTTTAAACTTAACTTCTTTTTCTATATGGTCATAATTCCTTTGGCAGTGGATTAGACTTCGTTATTATTCATAAAGAAGTTTTTTTGTTTTTACATCCCTTTCATCTATATATTTTTTTCATATTTGCTTGATTAACCACTTATTTGTATAATATCTAGAAACATCCATCAGATATATATATATATATATATATATATATATATATATATATAGCTGTCTATCTCTTGTCAGCTAGCAAAAAATTTCTGAAGTCCATGTGACAAAACGTGAAATGTTTATGCAAAGCACAGAAGATGTTTTTATTTCATGGTGTTTTATTTGTTTTTGTTTTGTAGTGATTGATTTTTATTTTCTGGGAAGAATGATCATTTTTAAAATGGGTAAATTTGGCATTGATTATTTTGATCAATGCCATTTTGATCTCTGTCTGGACAGAGACATGGGAACCTCCTGACCCACGCCTCTATTAGTCAGATAATTCTGAGGGATTCAGATGAAGACAAAGGAAGAATTTGACATGACTATTAGACAATTAGGACAAATGAGCAGGTGGTATTCTTTTTTTTATTATTATTATAGCACATTTAATCAAACTCTGCTGCTCTGTGTTGCAGTTCCAGTGTTGGGATAAAACCCTCAGTGGTGCAGCAAACAATGAATTTCCTCTCAGTGTGATTCCTGTGTCGTTTCGGTTTCTTACAGGCTGCTTCAGCGGCTCGCTGACTTCCTCTCAGCTCATGTGGCTTCCTGGCATTCTGCCAGCCTATTTCACCCCCACCGTAAACCTTCCACTGTCTACAAGACCATTCTGCTGCCTGTCCCGTGTGAGACAGGAAGCTGGGCCCTCCTGGACAGTGACCTCACCACAGGAAGAGAGGAGGGTGTGTGCTCTGTGTGTGGGGGTGTGTGTGTGTGGGGGTGTGTGTGTGTGTGTGTGTGTGGAATCGTAGTTTCTTCTGATAAGCCCTGAAGCATTTTTGCTGCTTCAGCTGCTTCACAAACAGAGAAGAAGAAAAAAAACTTAGAAAACCATTCTTCCTTTTCTCAGAGCACTTTTTAATGTGTACATGTCCAGCATGGCTTGTTAACACACTAAACTAGAATTGAACACAACACAAATGTAAAAAAAAAAAAAAAATCTAACAAAAAAACATCCAAAATATTCATTGGAATGTTATAAACAATGAAATAAAAACAATTTCCTCATCATTTCATTCCAGGCAGAGATGAAACTGAAATTCCTTATTTTGCAGAAAATAACAGAAACAAAGAGTCAAACGGCATGAAGCCAGTCTCTACTGTAGCTGCAACTAGAGGATAGAGGCAGTTTTATTAGGTCGCCTGCCCACCAGTCTTGGGTGTCCTTATGAGGCACGATGATCACTCATCTGTTGCACTCTCAAGGCTCTGAAAGTCATTTGGAAGCCTTCTTTTCTGTTCCATTCCCATGGAGAGTTAGTGGAGTGGCCATTTAAAATGAGTGGTTTCCAAGTGGATGGGCTCAGTGAGCAAGCTGAGGGGCATTCTGGGAAAACAGGAGGATCTGGGCAAACTGCAGTGCTCTGGGGCCCAACCAATCTAGACTACAAAAGCTGACTTAAGTGAAAAGTGAGGCAGTATGTTCTTCAGAAACTTTGCTGTCCGTCCGTCTTCAGCGGAGGTGTGACGACAAAGACAGAGCTGCACGGAGAAACCAGCTGGTGACCAGTCAATGCACTGGACACCAGCGCTACCTGGTCACACCAACAAAAAACGACACTCTTTGGCGTGGAAGTTGCTGCTGACGGAGGAAAAGTCAGAGTTGTTTACCTTCAGTGTCAGTGAAATGTTTAGAAATAAAATTGGAGGAAGAATAAAAGGCAAATGAAGACAATTAAAAGGAAACTTTTGGACTTGTTGAGACGTGTCTGGACTTCATTCAGGCCCCTGCGTAAAGTCGGACTGGCAGGAAAGCTGGACGAACTGAAAATTCAGAAATATTGTTAACATTGAGGCGTCATGTGGCCTCAACATGATGGCCACATCATATTGAGGTCAAGAGTCCAGTCCAGTGCTGGACTGGACTCTTGACCAATGTACTGCATGTCGTCCTCTTATCTCATCATCCTTCTTCCTGCTGAGCTTCTAGTGAATAAGAGCCACATAAACCAAAGGAAATGTTGGCAAGCTTTTGGACATTTCAGGGTTTAGAGTTGCTAAGGAACACACAGAAGCTGCTGCTAATGCAATGCTAGCAACAGTAAAGGTGTGTTTTGACAACTAGACGTGGAGCTCTTAAGTATCCAGACCATTTTCATGCCATCAGAGGAGACATCATGGTGAGATGTTGACTCAACAAGCCCCTTATACATGGAAGCGGCTGCATATACATGCACCGTTTTTGAAAAACATAAATTAACGGAAGCTGGATATCAGGTACATTTCTCCTATTGGTCCGCCTCTAATTGCTGCCTTCTAAGTAACGGTTGAATTCAATCGAAGGCGTCAGGCTTTCTGTGCTGAAAGCTGGGCCGTCGAGGCTGAACCAGGAACGCTCAGCATGCCGTGTTTACACAGAGACATCCTGAGACACATGAAAGCTCAGCATGTCCGAGCCTTCCCCACGCTGGCATTTGAGAGCCTCGGAGTGTACCGCCTGCTTCCTGGTCAGGGACCTTAAAGAAAGCAACAGAGCTGACAGGTAGAGTGTTTGTTTAAGCAAATTCCATCACAGCTGATCTGAAAAAAAGGGCGGACTGGTTTTCCTAAAGGGAAGGTGGGCTGAGGCTGGACTGAGGGAGACAATAATGTTTTTGTGCGAGTATGCATCCAAGGCGAAGGAGAGAAAAATGGAAGGAGGGGAGAGAGAGAGAAAGAGAGAGACAGAGAGAGCAGGCCCTTGTTGTGATGATTCCCCCGGGCCTCTAGGGCCGGGCATGCAGAGGGGGTGGGAGATTTACTATCAGAAAATAGAGCTCGCTGATGGAGAGTAGGACTGATTAACTGAACACTTCAACACGCGCATCAATCACCTCTGACAAGAGTTCTTTCAATACTTCTCTCGCACTTGGTGTCCGGAGACAACGAGCGGGACGGAACGACGAGAAGCTGCTGAAACCGGCAGAGCGCGGCGATCTCTGAGGCGCATCGGCTCGTCCAGCTTCCCGCTGGCTCGCCGCTCTTTAAAGTGGTTGTTTGGAGGTCACAGGAAAGGCAGATTGATGAACTCTATCTGCTACTTAGTGTCTAATGTGGTGAGTGTGCACTTTCTGAGCCTGTCCAGACACTGAGCACTCGCAGATGTCCCAGCTGGACCAATGGGAGGGGAGGACAGGCGAGGACGGTGCTTTTAGTGCTGATTAGCTGCGTCCGCCAACCACTCCCTCTGACAACTTACAAATGATGAGGGGGGTGAGAGATGGACACAGGACACCGTTTCTAAGCAACCAGGATTGACTTGCCTTAGATCAATCTCCAGATTCTTGTCAGGCTGAATGACCCGTTAACTCTTGAGGTGTCCCACCAACACAAGCCTTCACCTTAACACTGCAGTGGGCCTCAGGGTCAACGGCCACACTCAAAGCTATTCCTTCCTCTTCAACCTTTGCACATTTTGTTGTGCTGCAACCACAAACGTCTGCAGATTTTACGATAATTTACTGCTATATGATTTAAAACTTAAGTAAATTGGGTTTTTTTTGTTGTTGTTATTGATACACAAACATTTTAGTCCTTAGAGATTCCCACTTGGTGGAGACAAACCTCAGAAGACTTGAAGCTGTAACTGCAGCAAAATGTTGTTCCTTTGTGCATCGACATCAGGAGCATGCCACGCTTTCCAGATTTACTTTGTGGTGGTCTGTCACATCAAATACCAAAAAGACACTGAAGTTTGTGATTGGAGCATGAGAAAATGTGAAAAAGTGCAAAAAGTATACGGGAAGTGGCTTTACTTAAGCAGCGAGTGAGAGACTTCTAGAATAAATTTCTTAGTGACTGAGTTTCCAGGACGCTGGTAGAATTTCAGACATATCTGCCTCCATTGGCCCCTCCTTCTTCTTTTTCTCCTCTTCTGTCCAGCCCTCCTTATTCCTGAGATGTACATTTTGTAGCCCCAGGGAGGCAAAGTCAACATCCTTGCCTCCGTCCCCTCCCCCCTCCTTTGTTTCAGCTGTAGGACGGTCAGACACTCCCCAATTTCATCTGAGCAACCTGACAAAGCTCCACCCAGCACTCCTCATGCTCCTTCCTTATAGATAGGCCTTTCTTCCTTTGCGGTCAAGCTTGACCCAACAGCTTCACTCACCTTTAGATGCTAAATCAAAGTAATGAAAAGGAACAATTTATTTCAGGAGGACCACAACTCAGATTTACAGCTAAACCACAACGTGACAGTGGAGATACTAACACCAAACTGAAAGCTCATTTCACAACCTGAATTAGTCATTTTTTAGTAAGTCAATTTCCATGTCAAGAAACAAAACAAACTGTAACATATGGAAGGTTTTTTTGGTTAGCAGTCCTTTCAAAGTGTGACTAAAGCTTCACTTTATCTAAAAATCTAATTCGATTACAACTGCGCAGAGGCAAAATAAGAAATTCCACACTTACTGACATGTTTAATTTGCCCCACAGGGCTGATCCAATGACTGCTTTACAAAAACTTCATCCTTTGTTCTTGCAAGATGAAAAAGGAGCAAGGAGCTTTCCGATATGAGGGAACTTAAGGGTTTAAGGGAAAGGTCCAGGGGGTTAACGGCATTTTGTGCACACCTGCTGTTTTTCATGAGGAGGATTAGCCTGTGCTCACATGAGCCCACCCTGGTGTGTCCAGATACCCCACTGTTCTGACACCAAGATCGCAGGTCATCATTCTTGATTTGTGCTCGACAGACAGGGAGTGTGTGGAACATTAGCTGGGCCCTGCTACGGTTTAAGGTTAAGGTTCTCTCAGATAATGAATACTCCCCCTCGTGTACAGCACAAAGGAAATTCCTGATTGTTGACAGAGAAGAGGCAGACTGAGGATAAGCCTGACCTGAATGTAAAGGGAACAGGTTCTTCTTTGACTCTGTTTACCCTGTAGGACAGAGAAGTCTTTATATTTGTTCCCATATATGGGAAGAAGCATGGTCCAGCCAGCTGAGCAGCAGCTAAAGCAGGAATGCTAAGCTTTGCTTGATAACACTCAACGTTTACTGCAACCTGAATCTTATTTTAAGTGGTAATTTCCAGATTATGAGGGGGGGGGGTGCCGGCATCAAGATCACATCAAAACTAAGGATGACAACCACAGCTAAATTAATCGCCCAAAATTAATTTCGCTCCTGTTTACCATTTCCTGCCAGTCATGACTAAAGTGATCAATCATGTAAGAAAAATCCAAAACAACCCTGGAAAACACCTGTCCTGTAACTGCCTGACTCAGAGGGTTTGAGCAAAGTCTCATGTGAGATACAAAAATTTCCCAGATTTCAGCTGAAACTGTGTTAACCATTTCCAGTTAAACCCAGCAGCATGTCTTTGATACACTACACTACAGACAAGCATCTAAATGTGACGACATAATTGATTATCAACCAAGCTTCAAACCCAATGCTCTGTCTACACATGTTTGCTAACCCTTTGTGAGATGACATAAGCAGATGTTACGATATCCTCAAACAGAAAGCCCCGCTGAGATTCAGGGCAAGGAGGAGGGCCTATAGAGAAGACAACAGCTTTCCTGGTTATGAACTAATAATAACAACATGAAGTCTGACACAGAAGGAACCAAAACAAAACAACATGAAAAGAAAAAATGTGCAAAGTTCTGTCATAAATAGACTACAGTCAATGCATTGTAGAGCACCATGGGCGAAGGGAGGTGGTTAAGGTGGTGTATCAGTGTCTCTAAATGTAAGACATAATTTATGTTCGCTTGTAGTTTCTATCAGTACTGGATCAGCATGGATCTACCGCCACATTTACTAAGAGCTGCAGGAACCACTGAGCACAGATGGATCACCAGAAAGAGGTCTGGGTGAGAGGACGGGAGGTATGTAAAGTTCAGAGCCTCCTCCAGCCAAGGGTCAGACCCAGTCCTGAAGGGAGCGCTTGCAGTGCACCAGCAGCCGTGGCGTCCCTTTGCTCTGCAGCGTGTTGATGATGGCGTAGATCAATCCTAGGATGCACATCACCAGGACCAGAGGGATGGTCACCATCAAAATGTTCATGGTTCGTTCCTCGCTGTCGTCCACCTTCAGCACCACGTCTACCTCATTGGTGTCTTCTTCCCGACCCTCAATGTAATCTTCGTCCTTGTCCTTGTCCGAGCCTTTGCCCTTGTCAGAGTCTGTGCCTTCGCGGTCTGTCCCATCCCGTCCTTTGCCCTTGTCCGCATCACGGCCCGCGTCTGGGTTGAATGGTGGACGGTTTAGATCTGGGAATTTGCGTCCGGAGTCGGTGTCTCTGTCGGGATCCAGGTCCACACTGCAACCCATGAAGTCTCTCAGGATGGACTTGGGATAGCCTGGTTCGCTCTTCATACGCTGATTATCAAACTTCCAGTACTTGGAGCCCTTATAGAAGAAGGTGTATGCTGGAACATGCAAAAATATTAGAATGTGTCACCATAAAAAGCACGACAGTACGACATGTTTATCTTTTCCACTTTCAGCAGAAACACTGGCGATATTAACTAACGGTCGCTCAAGACCGTTGAGCGACAGGTCAACGGTCTTGAGCGACTGTTGACCTTGCCACAGAGGCAAATCTGAAACAAAGACTTGCCTCTTTGTTTAAGGAAAGTCTCATTCTGCTACAGGCACTTCCACTCATACACGCAAACACACGCACAGAATAAATCCTCTCATTCTGTCTCAGCTCACCCCCATCATCACTAAGGAAGGCCCCCTTGGGAGAAGAGGGCACTGAAGAGTCCCAGACATCGATTGACTTTGGGTAGCCTCTGTCAGCAGACTGTGACGTCTCATCAAAGCGCCAGTACCTGAACACAATGGCGGAAAAAAGGTTTTGCTTCTGGTTGTCAACTGTCTACACAAGGCCAAACTAGGCTTGATACTCCTGGCATGTTAGTATTTAAACAGCTCATAGTGAACTGAACACCTCTCTAAATCAGCTGAGGTGCATTTAGCTCAAACTGCACATGTTGGCACTAAAAGAAGAGTCAGGACATTAGCACAATGAGGTGGATATGTTGTCTATGCATTATGGATGGTGATGCATTTTATGTAAATGCATCACTGACAGACTGAAGGCTACTATACCTGTCTCCTTGAAAGAAGTATGTGTAGCCGGACGGTTCCCACCAGATTGCGGTGTCTATCCGGTCGTAGGGAATATCTCGACCATAATCAACCAGATCGAGAGGGTAGCCCGGTTCCAGGTTTGCCTCCCTGAAGAGCCAAAATCGGTTTCCTGATGAAGACAAGAGAAGAAAGGAGAAGAAATCGGGGTTAGTTTTCTTTCACAGGCAAATGTAACCTACATAACCTCAGGTACTTTGACATATAAGGAAAACTTAAGCGCCGATGCGAGCTCTTTGGCACTGGGACAGGCTCAGAAATACATGTTCTCATCCATGCATTTCTGGTAATTCAAGTCAAGAACAGTCACAGAAACCCAGCCTTTATGCAAGTTTGTACATTATAAAAATGAACAAATGATGTGTTGTTAGATAATCAGAAAACACATCAACAGTGAGTGTGCCATCACTGAGGGAGAAGTTTGGGTTTGGTTAGTAATTATACATGAGGAGCAGCTGGTCTTCTGTCAGACTACAGCTTTATTCTCACTGAAAGAATGATTTTACTGTTTTAACAACATTACGTTTTAAGGCGGAGGTGCTCAGTTCCAGCATTATGTTCTTTTTGATATCTTAAGGTAATCGATTCTAGAAAAATTTATTCTTCAAAGATACAAATTTACATTACAATCCAAATAAAATGACCCATTCTCATTTATCCAAATTAAGCAACTTTTTTCTGCAGCAGCTCCTTGCGAATGCGTCCGGAAAATACAAATGCAATGTTTTTTAGTCGTCAAAATTAGACGAACAGGAAAAAAAATGAAATCCGTAATGCTACAAGCTAACACTGCAAGTGACACGGACCTTTGAAAGCAACTTAAAAAGGTAAGTATTATCACTTACACAAAGTATCTTGCCTACTGTTTAGACAAATAGCAAAGTAACACTTTTTAATTGTGTATTTTTCTAAAAGAGGGCTGAAATCTCACCTACTTTTTGGTTTTGCGCTAATTAGAGAGGTTAAAGTTTTGCCTCATTGTGCCTATAAAAAATGTTGCCATGGTATTGAAAATACTATTTAATATTTAGTGTGAAATTTGAGTATTGTTATGTTTGACTCATTTCTTTATTTTTGAACATCCCTCTACAACCCTAGTAGGTTTTGTCTTGGCAGGCTGACTAATGCACAAATATACCAGGGAGCTTGTCGTTTTGGCCCTCTGCCATTTTATAACACTTTGAGTACAAGATAGAGCTGTCTGCTATGGGACATTTTGTACCCTCAATGTGTCAATTTCCACCTGTTAGAGGACATTTCAACTGATGCTGCTAAGTCATTGCTTTTGACTACTGTACAGAAATGTGGTCACTTCCTGTCAGTAGGTTAAGATCTACTAGCAGGAAGTTGCTTAGAGCTTTTTGATCAGGGGAAATAATCTGTCATAGTCTATGAGTGAACTGATTTCTGCTATGAAAGTATGAAAGAATGAAATAGTAGAGTGTGGGTACAAAATGGGGGTAAGAAATTTGGTACCTTTGCTGCAATTACATTGAGGAATTACACAGTTCAGTTGGGCCAGCAAGAGAAAAATGAGTGAGTCTGTAATCCATAAAGTTGAAAAACAATCAGTGCAATTCAGACTGACAGTTGACATTACTGACGATTAATTTTACTGATGACTGATGTACAAATGTTCTCAAATGCAGCAAACTGTCTTCTAACCGAGTCACCACAAGATGTAGAACAATAATTGGCATTTACATCATTCTTGGCGCATTTCACATAAACAGAAGCATAAGAGGAAAACTGACTGCAATGACTGCTAAGAAAGGTAACACTGACTGATCGGATGGGCGTTTATTTTTTTCTAGGAATATACGTTCCTTCTTCATATTGAGCTGTGAGGTCTGACTTTCTGCCCAGCGCCTTTTCTCCTTGTCTGGCCCTTCCTTCACTAATGGCTCATAGCCAAGTGTCACGCCGAGAGGCTCGCCAATGACATCATTCTCCTCATTATCAACAGCTGCCCCCAAAGCATGCAGTCCTTCAGAGTGAGGCAGAGCTAAAGGCTAAACGCTTCCTTTTTCATTCAGCAACTTCCACTGAGAGCTATAAAATGCTATCTGCTCTCTGAGACTGACAGTATAAAATAACAGGCAGAACTGGGAAAGATGTATGCAGAATACATTACGTACTGTAGTTCTCTTAGAGGGAAACCAGAAGGTTCATAAGCTTTTCAAAGAAGGTCAGTAAAACGTGTAGTTTAGAGTACAACGGAGAGTAGGACACATTTTTGATAACGACCGTTGTTAAAATTAAATGGATTGTACATTTTCAACAAATCTGAATATTAAATTGTGGAAGTTTGTGTTAGTGTACCATTATTACTGTTAGTTAGCTTAGCTTTGGGGTCTACTTTGACTTTTACTCAGGTGTATTGAAGGAGGGATGCATCTAAAAGTTGGGGGTATAAATTAGGTCCAGGACTTAAATGTGTTTATTTTGATTAATTAATTACACAGATTTTAATGCATTATAATTTTAATACAACCATCTGGCAAATGCAATTGGAACATTGGAGTGCAAAAGTTCCAAGTGGAACCTTTGCACTCCAATGTTTCCGGTAAGCCTGTAAATCTGAAGCACAAGCTACATCCGCAATTAACAACGATGGGAGACAAAGCAGCTTCTCTTGACCCACTAGGGGTTCATTTTTTTCTTCAATAAAACAACCAGATGGGACAATGGAAAATACTATTGTTGTGTTTAAGTTGTGCTAACTGCAGTTACGCGATCAGTGAAGATATTCATGCATAAAATAGCATCTCAATGCTAAACATGTAGCAGCAGCATGTTTAGCATTGAACTTCTTTTTCAAAGAGGTTCAATGAATAACCAGGGATTCCTGAAACACTGGAAATCTGAATAAGTAGAATAACACTTTGGACCAATCTGATGGTTAGAGAACCTGCATAACAGATTCAAAGCATAGACATATGTTGAGCTCATATGTCTATTTATTCAATAATTTTGCAGCAAAAAGGGTTTTCGAATTGAAGATTTTGCTTATTTTGTTGACATATTGTTTTAGACTAAAATCTGATTAATTAATTAACTCAATTAAACATCTACATCAGGCCCCACCACTATTTAAAACTTTTATTTGAAGTGTTGCCACAAAAAGTTGTCTTGTTTGTAAAATCTGATTTAAGCATCAGAGATCAGAGATCCGCTCATCTCCACTCATCAGGCTTTTCCCATATGATCCCAGTTTGGGGTCTAATTGGTTGATTCCAGTTTTATCCAACTACTTTCCTCCTACAAACAACTGTAAGGACCTAACAAGAAGAATGTGCTGAAAGGTCTTTGTTAGGTGTGATACTTTTGAATCCAGAAAATGAAGGGATTACAAGATTTTTCCCATTTATGCACCAAAGCATAAGAGCATGCTGTTGATCGTAGACAGAAAAGTGGTGGAAGTTCTTAGTTTTGATGGATTTTCTGATCACCATCATCAGTGAAAATGTGCCGATCTTGATCTCTGACCAGTTTGTTGCTGTATCTCCACTTTTTATCGCATAAAAACATATTACTCCAGGCAATAGCTGGTTATTTCCTGTTATTTTAAGCACAAAGAAAAATAATACATAATAGCAATGGCTGCAGTAAAGTACCTGTATGAATTAGAGCACTGCTTTTTAAAAAGCATGAGAGCCCTGGGCAGCATGCTTCATTGTGTCTTTGCAAACTTTCTGCTTACCTTTAAAGAAGACGAACCGGCCATCATGCCTCTCGTAAGCGGCATCGATGTCACCGGGCAGACCCCTCCAGAAGTGACCAATGGGCATGGGGTAGTTATCCAGGACCCTGTTCCTGCGTACCCTCCAGAACCACCGACCCTGCAGGGTTCAACATCGCGGGTGTGAGTCCTGGCATTACTTAGAACATGCTAGAAAAAGCAGCTTCTGTTTGTCTTCACAGCCTTAAAACACATCAAGCCCAATGAAACTACAAATTAATAATATAATAAAACCTGACAACACGCTGTATTAAAAGGGTGCAAATAGATCCTGACCAGTAATTTGCACTGGTCACCAAGCTCTTATAGCACTGAAGTCACACACACAGCAGTGTGTTAAACCTCTGTGGTTGTTATGCCAATTAAACTGAGCTCTAAAGGATAACGAGAGCAGAACGGACAATAAAACAGCAACAGCAGAAAACTGACAAGCTAATAACAGTCTGATGGTTTCATCACAGCCCATTACTCCCCTCTCCGCTTGTCACTCTGCTGCTACATCGCATTTTTCATAAAGTACTTTGTAATTTTCACTGTCAGGTTAACAGCACAAAACAATGGAAATCACCACTATCCCATTTTACACAATCATTTGGTAAAACTTTGGCTTATAGGCAGTAAGATCTCAGATAAGCGCTACTGATTCCAGTAGACCTACTTCCACCAGAAGACTGTCTGATCATTTCTAAGTGGTGAGTCGGTGGGAGAACCTTCTTGATCTGTAAAACAGTAAAACACTCGGCGCTTGCTTCTTTCTGGCAAGCACACCTGGTTTCGTCATTCATGCAGGACACAGGAGGATGGATTCATCTGTTTACCAAAGATTGATTAAGATCCATCTTGAATGTCTGCCAGACTTTTAACGAATAACCAACAAATGTAATTAACAAACAAAAAAAACAGCTGAAGAACAAATTAAGCACTGGCCACAAAATTATTAAAGAACTGATTTTCCCTATAACTGAAGTAATTATGATTATTCAAAAGAAGTCAAACTCAGTAATATTTCTTAGATTTTTGTTTTATGTATGGAAAGGGGCAGGACTTCTCTTTATTAGTTATTTTAATGTGCCTCAGATCACGTTCAACACTGGATGGAATCCAGAAAACGGGATTTAGATGGCTAAGATGAAACCCTGAAGCGCAGACATAACACTCTGACCGTGTGCAGCACACATCCAGGCAGCCAGATGTCAGGTCATTGTGTCAGCTGCTCTGCATCAAACACACCTACTCTCTCAGATAAGAGATGCTCACAGACTGATCTGTGTGTCGGGAGGAGCAGGGACCCACTCCGGAAGAGACCTCTAAAAATCTACGTTTCTTATGCAACTCTTGTCAAGAGACGACTCTTTCCTCGCTTTATGTTTTGGTACATTTGCATTTCGGCGGTTTCCTGGGATCCAGTGGAATTGCTCTTGGATAATGTTGAGACACTGATGCAGCTACTGCAGCACCTCCTCTGAAACACCATTACTCATGTTGTGGTGCTGCTCTCAGACTATCACCAAATAAGTCCTGGACACACCAAAACACAGCTTAGTGTTGCTGAAATTTCCGTAAACTCTAGCCCTGAAACGAATCCCGCGGACTTCTTGCATCAGTGACCGGTAAGTTGTTGAAGCACAGCTGATTCATAATGACAAACCGCCACAAGACTGGAGTGCATAGTATCGAAAAAAATGTCTTTTGAGAAATATGAAAATCTAGCTGGGAGCAAAAACAGTCAACAGCAGAAGGATGGCATTGTAAGTGAGCAGTCAGACAAAGCTAGGAGCTTAGATAATAGCTTGCTCATGTCTAATGCCTTTTAAATGTTTTGTATGGGTCCAGAGGCTCCTAAAGCAAACACCTGAACACCCCCAACTCTTCCAGCAGGGCCTGTAAACATAAAAGAGCGCCGGCCTGTTAGTTTACAATCCACAAAGCTCTGATTGAAAGCAGACCTGTTCTTGGCCGCGCCACACGTCCTTTCTCTTAAAGGACTCCATTTCTGAGCTCTGATTATTCAACGAGGACTGAAACCTCACGTCCGGTCGGGTGTTGAACCTGAACCTAAAGCTTCGTCGAAAAATTTACCTTAAAAACGAACATCTCTCCACGCAGCATGGCAACGGTGTCGAAGTTCCCCTCGCAGATATTGGGCCCGTAGTGGTCTGGTCTGTCAGTGGTCCTGGGTGGTCCCCGGGGGGGATTCTGGGGTGGTCTGGGTTCTGGGCGGCGAGCCGGCACAGTGGGCAGCGCCTGAGTGGGAACGCCGTCGGGTTGACCTTTAGAGAGTCACAGAGAGCGGTCAGCATGATGATCAGTATGTTCTCCTGTTTGTTCTCCTTAACTTGCTGAAACTGATCCAAAGCAGAACACTTAACAACTTTTACCTATATGCCATACCAGAAATGGGAAATAAAGCTGAAAGCTCTCCTTTTATCCACCACAAATCTGGAACAAACTTCCAGAAAACTGGAAAACAGCCAAAACACTGAGTTCCTTTAAATCTAGACTAAAACCCCAACTATTTAGAATAGCTTTTGAACAATAATAATTGGACCATATCTGATGTGTATTGCTGATCTTAATGATGGCACTCCTCAAAATGTAATTATTGTTACTAGTTTCTCAATTAGTGACTGTATGATGCTTATATGACTTCTTATTTTTGTGTTTTTATGATGGAATGCTCTTTGAACTGCCTTGTTGCTGAAAGGTGCTATACCAATAAACTTGACTGACTGATTGATCATGTCTATTACAATATGTTGCTATTGATATACTGTCCACCCTGAGGAAATAACTAATTTAATTCAATATAAATTACATAGCATATAAATTAACCTTTTGCTTACTAAATGTATTTATTTTTTGGAACTCCATCATAGTAATCATTATGAACAATCAATTTGTGAATAAACATGTTTATACTTTAAGGAAAAAAATGACAAAAAGTTGAAGACTAAAGCTTCTCCTTTAAACATGACTAATTTATTCCTGTTGCTTGTGAAGATGTAAAAAGAGAAGTTAAGATGAGTCATACTCAAACGTACTAAAAGCTGAAACAGTGCCTCACTAGAGCGTCCAAACACCTTCAACTTGTTCACAGTGTGACACAATAGTAACATGATGCTGTGGGAAAGCTGGCCAAACCTCATCAGAACATGGCTGGAGACAGAATGCACACAAATAACTGGAGGTTGTAAAACAAAGGAGACTAAAGGAGACTTGTGACTTCCGAATTGACGCGTGGTCACAAGGTTTCTGAACGTTCGTGTTCACAGACATGTTTCATACACTGCAGTACATATCTCTAACCCTGACCCAACAATGTCCCAATTTCCATCCAGTAGTTTTTAGCCGTTTGAAAATCTTATTATTATACTAGTTATGTAGTGAAGAATCCTACAAATGTACATAATTCCTCACCGCGTCACACAAACACTCATAAATATTCGTGTCTCCTGCGGATCCATGAACCGGATAGTGGAAGACAAATATCAACATCGCCGACTCTGGATTCGTTTCGGGACTCTTTGCAGAGCTCTGTGGAATTGTTTCCATGCGGGTCTGATGTGGAGAACGGGAGGCGGTTGCCTTGATTTCTGCACTTTGGATGAAGTATGGGGGAACCTTAAGGTTGAGCAATTAGTTGCAGCGGTTTCGGTCAAAGAATGCCATATGTTGGAGTTGCTTAATCAAAGTCTAGACATATCAAACTGAGAATTTGCAGCAAGACTTTGCAAACTGATTTTCTCAGACACTCCATCCAATCCGACTCATTTTTGCTTCATACAGTATCACCATAAAACACCTGCAGTTGTATTTGTAGCAAAAGACGATTCAGAGGGCAGGGTGAAAACACTCACCACACTTTAGATTTTTTATTTCTAAAAGCATTTTCATAATAATGCTTCATTATGTTTCCCCTTCATATTGTAGATTGGTTTGTTATATAAATTCTCTTAGTTTGTGGTTCTACAAAATGTATAAAAGTTTAAGAGGGATCTATGTTTTTCTACTTTTCTTAAACAACTAACCCAACCAAAAGTACATAAATCCTTATTTCCAATACTTTTGTAAGGGAACTTGTATGAGTTTAAACAAGAATGAACTGAATAGTGGAGTGGAAGGGTCAAAAGGTTACCGTAGATCTGCTGTATGCCTTGTCGGTCGTCGTCCGGAAGCTGGAAGTTATCCGTCTCCATCCACTGGTAGAAGGGAGCCATGATGGCCAGGGGGTTACTGGAGTGCTCCAAGCCCAGAGCGTGGCCCAGCTCATGGACCGCCACCAGGAACAGGTCATTACCTGGATCAACACAGAACTCGTCAGCAGACAGACTGTAACCAGGAGCTAACCACTGAGCTGAGGATGTCTAAAAGAAACCTCAGATATTCTTTGGCTTCAAAAAAAAAAACTTTATTACTTTATTGATTCCAAGAGGAAATTAAATCAAGACTTACTTTTATTGTGCAGTTTTTGGGACAGAAAGAGGGAAATCGCTATGTGTCACGTATAAGACAGATTGTCCCTTATTTTCTCCTCTCAGTGATCAAACAGACACAGCTATGCTAATGACAGCTGATATGAATCAGCACACATTCCTGTCCATTAAACAGGTCAAGGAAGTAATGACCCCATGCACACTGCAAAAACACAGAATCTAATTATTCTTGGTCTAGCTGCTAGTACAAATATCTCTTGAAATACAACAAAACTGACTTACAGATAACATTTCAGCAAGTTACAGGAGCGTGTTTTAAGTCCATAATTCCTTAATATTCATTTTAAAAAGTATTGCTTCCATAGGTAGAATATTTCACTTAAAACATGGGAAAAATGTCTTTTTATAAGTGAAATAATCTGCCGATGAAATTAGTACTTTTTTATCAATAATAAGGAATTATTGGCTTAAAACAAGCTTCATATTGTGCTGAAAAGTTACTCTTAATTTAGTTTTGTCTTATTTCCAGAGTTCTAAGATATTTGCAGCAGGAACTAGATTAAAAATGCTTGGTAATATTTTGTGGTTTTGCAGTGAGGCATTGTGCACGTTGTACATCTCAGGTCAGAAGACGTCAGAAAGAGAAGGAGAGAGAAAGAGAGAGGGAGAGAGTTTCGTAAAGGTAAACAACACATTTATCTCCAACATGTTCCTGTAGGTTCATATCTAAAGGGAAGCCAAAACAACGTAGGGTATTTCCTCTAACTCTATGCTTCTTTGTTCTTCACCCGGTGCCATGAACCCCAATGAACTTTGAACTTGCTAAGTGTTATGTCTGACCCATAATGAGCTGCACTTATTGGTCATACAGGCGTGAGTAACATCATGTTTTAAAGAAAATGACAGTGACTTCACTGCTGTGCATGCACCAGAGAATAAAACAACGATCTGGTTTATCTGTTTATTTCCTCTCAGAAACACCCACAGGGACACGGAGTTGCCCCCCGCACCCCTACCCTTCTCCCCCACCATCTTGTGTACTTTCCAAGTCACATGCAAGTCCTCATGGAATGCTGAGATACAGCAAACACTACAGCGAGGAGAACAGCAACAGACAGGATAAAGTGCAGGAGATAGCCGAACGAGGAGAGAGTGAGCTCTGGGTAGAGATAAAGAGGCCTTTGTGAGGTAACCGTGGCGACCCTTCAGCTGGACGCAGAAAGGAACAGGAAACCTCAAATGTCTCAGTGCAGCTAGATGTTAGGCCAGTGAAGCTAAATCAGTTACACAAGTTCACCACTTCAATCTGTTCGCTTGTGTTGTTGTACATGTAAAAAAGTATTCACTCCCTTACATTTTCTTCTCTTCTGTTTTTTTTTCTCTATCAAACTGAACGGTTTCAGATCATAATATCATGAAATGATAAGATTCATTTATTAAAGGTATGATTACTGTAGAACCATTAACATACCTTAACAGAACTGCTATTTAAATCAATTTATTTATTCAAATAACAGAAATAAGGTATATTTTTGTTAAATATATCTTAACAGGTGTGTATATATATATATATATATATATATATATATATATTAAATATGATCTAAAAGACTCTTTACCTCCTAATTTAACGTCTTGAAATTGGGCCTCTGTTTCTTTAAAAACTCCTGCTCATTCTAAAGCTCCGCCTTCAAGAAGTCATCATAACATGGCTCCTCTATTAAGCCGTTATCAACATTTTTAGAAAGGCTGCATTGAAGTAGCTCATATAATGAGCTCAGCAGATGTGCAGTACCACCAAGTGTTTGCTAATTGCTGCTGGCTAGTCCGAAGGAGCTGAATGAGGAAGTAACAGTGGAGGGCTGCTCTGTGAGGAAGAAGCTTGGAAACTGCAGAACTGAGGAGGAGCTGCATCTTGAAGGCGGTGTTAGGTCTCACCAGGCGTCTAGCACAGCTGAATGGTTGCCATGGAGATTAAAGGATTTCTTAAACATGCGTGGAAGAAACAAGGTAACACTCCAGGTCTGTTTTTGATAATTTAATAACATTATAACATGATGTATAGCTCAAAGGAGTAAACTTTGCACAATACTGCCCCTTTATGTAATTAATTTTTAAAAGTCAAGTATTTATAAAAGTTAAAGGACAAATAAAAAAAAATCTAAAAAAAAAAAAAAAAAAAAAAAAAGTTAAATAAAGGTGAAATTAGCTTTGCTAAATGCAAAATACACAGTCCATAATATTGGAAAACGTTTCTCATCATAACGAGGAACTGGTTCATTTGTACATGTCGTTACGACCAGAAATTACTCCTGAATTTATTTCTAATAACTGGAAGCAAACGGTGTCCATCAGAACATGTCTGCACATTGCATGCAAAATATTGCATTGTGAAAGAAAATTTCTCGTTTTGAGCCGAAGGCCTGTTGTCATTTACTGTGACAGCCACAGAAAGTTAAAGACCGCCAATGACAAAGTGTCTGATATTTTCTAGGAAAATCCTGCAGTGTCACTGCTGCTCCAACCAATTTAATTCTTGTCCTCTTTCGCTCACTTCCGCTGCCATCTCCTTTCCCACTGCCTCCTCCTCGCCCTCTTCTCACTGTCTGACTCTAATAATAAGTGCATTAGCATCCAGAGCCTGCCTTCTATGGGTGGACCCGCGTGTCAGCGGGATCCGTCTGAATGATAGTAACGTAGCAGCGAGGTAAAAAGCCTGGCATCTTCTATTGTGCACTCTGACAGGTCTTACTGTTACACAGTGTGACATGTTCAAGTCCTGTAGGAATTTTGAAGCAGTGCAAGTCATGAATTTGATCAAAAGCAAATCCAAACTGCTCAAATTAGTGGCAAAAACATGGAAAATATGTGCGGCCAGAACACATCTGCTGTAGCTAAAATTTGTTGTAAAAGTTTACAGCTAATGTTCCTCCTTAATCCCATTTCTGAAAGCAATGTGTGTGTTCTGTGTGAGTTACCACTGAGCAAATGGAAGACAAATTTCATCACAACTTAACAGCAAAGCTAAGATGGAGGGATTGGTGATAGTAGAAACCTTCCAATGAAGTTAAATGTTGTTTTTCATCTTTCTTTGAAATGTTTTCTTAAAACTTTATGAATAGAGAGTAAATCAAACTCCATTTGTGAGGTAACTGAGATGGCCATTCAAAAAGAAAAAGACACGATATGCGGTCACTTATAAGTGACTTATACTTGTAAGTATAAGACTTACAAGTGACTTATGCGGTCACTTATGTCACCGCATAAGTGACACTTATCGTGACACCGCATAAGTGTTACGATATGCAGTGTGGGGTGGGGAGGCAGATGCTGAGGACCCAAGTTGAAATGAAGAAATTAAGATTTTAATGATGAACTCCAGAAATATAAAGTCCAATTATCCAGGCAGCACAGAGAGAGAACGGAAGGCTAAGACTCCTCAACTGGAAAACACGATGGACAAAAACAAACAAGACCATCCGACTAGACGTAAGACCAGACAGTTTTGACAAGGATCCGACAAAGACACAGAAACACAGGTGACATTAAGTACACAGAGGATAATCAGGGAACGAGACACACCTGGGAACAATCAAAGGGAAGACAGGACAACACAGAGACTCAAAAGACACAGAAACCTAAAATAAACACACAGAAAAACTCAAATCACCACAGGAAGTGAAGCAAATTAAGCTTTTCCTGACCCCGATGAGGTGTTTTTTCAATGGTGTTTTATTTTAACTCAGTTTGCCTTAGAGAATTGTATTTGTCAAAAAAAAAAAACGGGTTCCCAGAGTTGAAAAGGCCGAACGACACCTTGACAACCAAATCCGACTTTCCAAGCCTGCTGCTCATTTTGCCAATACTGTTCCTGCTGTACAAAAGCAGTGAGCTGTGTGAGGTCTGCGTGGGATTTTTGGATGAAAAGGAAGAGTTGTTTGGTTCAAACCAGGAGGGCTGATCAGTCACACTGTGCATCACAAGGTTCACACCTCTAATCTTTGATTTAATAACACCATTATTCACTTTTCAAAACACTTTGAGAGCTCACTCTGTTGCCAGGAGTCTTCAACAGGGAACAAACTGAGGTTCACCCTCTGCTGTTTAAACCTTAAGTTTAATTTTTCTTAACTCTGTAGGAGATAAGTGTTTGAGGAAACTATGTTAATTTTGTATAACGCTCAATAGAATCTAAATTACTGCAGGACCCAAAAAGGAAAAATAAGCTACAGTCATATTCAATAAATAAGAACATACGACATGATGAGTCTCGTTTGTCAGGTTAAAAGTACCTTTTGAAAATTACAACAGGTATTAGATATATTTTTTATGAACCCCACATTTCTGTTTTTATTGGTCTGATGTAGAAAATCATCATAATTCACAGAAGTAAAGGTTTTCAAATATCTATTTGTGTCTAGTTAATTTATATAATGTGTTTCACTCTGTGATAAAGTTCATAAAGTAAATGGACTTCAATAACATTGTAGCTTATTAAATGGGTCTGCATGTATTCACATTAAAACTGTCACAATCAGGTTCTGGATCAACTTCAGCTCAGAAGGCTCATGCTTTCTGAAAAGGCGCTACTTTTCATCCATAACCCTCCTGGAAGGCAGCAAACATTTCATAATTAAATGAGTGTGTATGCGTGTGTGTGTGTCAAGGCAGACAGTAATTTGGTTGTACTTTGCTTTAAAGCTGTTTAAGTAGCGTGGCCAAACAAGGGGAGCGGTCTGCAGAGCTCCCCGGGTGGAACACTCTCCCACTTACTGTGGCGTTCCACTGTCCCTGTGATCAGCTCTGAAACATCCCACACACACAGGCGCACACAAACCCAAATAAGAATCTCTAAGCCCCAAGCTCTGCATGACGCTAGATTTGGTATCTGCGTCAGGAAATGTAATTAGTTTTAGGGGTTGTGTCGATGACAATATGACAGCTTAAAGGAGACGAGGTAAGGGTTAGACTTTGATTTAAGTCCTTTGAAGTGCAAAGAATCTGAAACTTTTGTGCATTTTAGACCGCAACCCACTGATTTAATGGTTTGGTAGCCATGTGATTTTTACAAAAAATGAATTGGCGACACAATTAGGAACTCCAGGAACAGTGGTGCTGATTAGTCACAAGCTGAGTTACCAACCAGTCATGTGAGTGTGAAGTAAACTTTTGAAAGGTTGCAAAAACAACAAAAAAGAAAAATGTGAGTTAGGTGTGTTTCCATCTACTGGTTTGGAGTGAATCAACCATGCTAGGCGAAGCATAATTTTGTCAAATATTGACGTTACGTTTAGTTGTAATACACAAGATGGAAGCTTGTGAACCAGGATGGATCACATATGTCAGAAAAATGGAGAGAGTCCTCCCATCCATGCTGGAGGTTTGAACTTAGAATTTGTTTTCAGTTTAATGCCTCTGGTAAAGCACAAACCTACCAGTGGTCATCATGTTTACGAGACCTTATGACTAAAATCCTTAAAGCCCGTGATTTATTACCTTGCACGTTGTGGTTCCCAATGGTCCAAGGTTCGTCAGCGTCAAAGTGCGTGTCCCCTCCCATCCCGGGTCCAGGGAAGTAGGCGTGAGCCAGGAAGCCACCCTCCCCATCAAAAGGAGAGCTGTCTCCGTGAAAACCCGAAGCGAAGAAAATCATAATGTCCGGCTCCTTTCTGCGTCCATATTTGATTTCCTGGTAGGGGATTTCATCAAAGGTCAGCGGGGTGATTCCCTCCCATACCCTAAAGGCCCGCCGGATGGCCTCGTATGAGTTGTACTCTCCGATTTTAGGAGTATAGTTCTGAATGCTGAAGGGGAACGAAGAGGTAGAAAGAGTGATTTAGTCAGATTAAAGAAATAAAAGAAACCTCTGAAGTGACTGTGGAATTTGCTGCTCTAAAGTAGTCAGTTTGTTTCTATTACCTGTAAGTGAGATGGCTCTTGCTCCATTTATGTCCAGTGAGCGCATAACGCTTCCGACGCACGTTGGTTTTGATCTGCCCTCCGAACTTGTCAGGCACACCGCAGCGGGGTCTCTTCATGGCACTGAGCAGGTTCAAAGAAATCAGAAACAGGAAGGAGAACTTCTCAAATATGGAGGACCCAAGTGAGAAGATGAAAGGGAGCATGACGCTACAAGCACTGCTATGTTTTCTTCAAGTCCCTGACATTGTAGTTGTACTTTATGCTTCCAACAGCATACAAAAAAGGAAATCGTTGGTTTGTGTGTTTTTGTGAATGAGAAGGTCTGTGTGTATAGAACTGTCAGTCCTGACCTGATGGTTTGAGCGTCCATCTGACCGGTGACCTCCAGACCGTAGAAGCGTTGCATGTCACTGACGGCGTTGGACAGGATCTGAGCTGATCGCATGGTGGACATCTGTCGGTTGGCCTGGGGTAGATACCCATACATCCTCAGCCATGACTAGAAGTAAAGAAGAGAAATACATTTGTAATTATTGTCTGATCCTTAGAGTTCATCCAGACACATTTTTCTCTGAGCCTGTTAAGCCAAAGAGTTTTACAAACTGAGGGTCTCATAATTTGTCAGGATTTTCTGCTTCATATGCAAGACTTTGTAAAATGTAAAAACATCCAAACAGTTATGTAATCACAAAACCCATTGTGTTTTATTGGAATTTAGACCAACATAAAGAAATGCCTCTCTGTGAACTGGAAAGGAAAAATTCCTGCTGAGGTAGAAGAATGATCATCCAGAAGGGAGGGGCCATTCCAAATGTTACTATAAAGAGTCCCGCTTTTTAAAATATGCATTTTGAAGATGTAAAGTTTTTGAACTTTATCAACACATAACATTCAAAATGTTGTCAGAAATAAGAATCTGAAATATATGGCTAGGGTTTTTTTTAAAACCTCTTGCACAAAAAAGCCCTAACACACAACCAGAGCAACTATGTAAAATTTTAGACAAAAACATAAATGTGTGTTGGAATTGTGCAGTCAAAGTCCAGATCGAAATAAAATTAAGAACCTGACTAAACTTCATAGTTGTTGTTCATGGATCCTTTCTTTAGCAAACATGGTGCAAAATTATGTTGTTATTGCAACAAAGGATTCTAAAGCGTGTTAGACTACTATTAGTAGAGTTCAATGTGAATGCAAACCACTCTTTCTGATTCTTGTTTGTACAAAACAGATTGACATTGGGTTGCATTGGACATTCTGACTGTAACAGAGTGAGGCCCACTGCACTGTGGGAATCTGTAGGAGGGCCGGTGGGGGTTTGGTGGGACTGACAGATATGAGGGAGAAGGCGTGATACTTGACCCAATCACAGATGACGCAAAGTCTACCCCACCTGTTCTACAGAAACCCAATACGGCAGGGGCATGCACTTACTCTACTGCAGAAAGCCCAAACATACTGGACGGCTGGGACAGTAACATACTCTTACACATGGACACACACCCAGTAGTGGGGGGAAAAAGAATAAAACAGAAAGCTGTGCAGGATCACACCCATCTTTCACAGAAGACAGTGATGAAGGTCTGTATTTACTTACCCACTCCTTTCAGGCCATGGAACAAACTCTGCTCTTTCAGACTAAGTGCTCTGATCACATATCTGTGCTGCTTCACAAACACGCTGGAGAGGGTGAAACCATTCAAGACAAAAAAAAAAAAACCTTGCTTAAATCAAAGGAAAACCCCCTTTGATTTAATTCTCCTTGTTTCCCCTCTTCAGTTCCTACAGTCTATTGAAATTCAATATGCTCAGTGTTATGGAAAGGTCAAAGGGGAAGGTGTGCAGCGGAGAGGAAGTGGTATTACCAACTTCTTCCCAGGGGATCAAATTAAATATATCTGTCAAGTCAGTAACATCCGACCTGAGCTTCACAACCCCTCACAGCAACGCAGCGCTTCGCCTGCATGTGTTCTTCCATTACACCAACCTCTATGCTGCAGCTGTAGCTGGTGTATCACTGTAGAGTCTGACAGATGAACACTGTCCAACACCAAACTTTAGTCTTTTCTCAGCAGTTTGGGACAACAAAAGCAACATGAAGGTCATGTTTTATAAATGCATCATGTGCTCAACAAGAAAGGTCTCTAATCTTACTATGTAAGTGTCACCAATGTAGCTCAAAAGGGCTAAAATGTTGAGTAATACCATTCTTTAAGTTTGTAGTCAATTTGACAAGATGGCTTAAAGAAAAGGAGTGTTTTGAGTTTTCTACACCTGCAGCACATCTCTGCCTTCACCTGTAGTTACACATGGCCAATCAATTGGATAAATCAGGACTACTACACTTTCCTACCCTTGCAACAAAAAAAAAAATCTTTCCATTCACATAAAAAGATCATGTTGTGAAAACTAACAACTTTTCTCCTACTGAAGCAACACTCTTTGGTTTGTGAGTAAAGCAGCTGAATCTGGATGACCAGTGTTAGACAATAAAAACGAGGGTCAAATAACAGTTTGCGCCTGATGGTTCAATCACAGACATAGCAGATTAAAAACACTAAATGTCTTTGGTGTTGAGATCATATGTCTATTTATCCAATAATCATCAAAAAGGATTTCTTGAAATAAATGTTATTTTACATGGTTTTTGATTAAAATGCGTTTAATTTTGATTAATTATTTACAGACCCTGTAGTGAACTCGATAAAAATTCCCATTACTAGTTTTTCAACTATAAAAGCAATAAGAATGAGTGGTTCCTCTACATGTTTTTTTTTTCTGAGTAGAATATCTAAAATTAAATGGAAACAATTATTTAAAAGCAACTTAAATGAGGTTTTTTTTTTTTAACTCAAAGTAGGAGCTTTATATTTTTAAGTGGGCTACTTACCTTAATTTTTCTTATTAAAAAAATGTTTTTCCCTTGTAAAGCGAGATGATATAGTTTATTCTAAAAGCTGAAAATAGAAATAAGCTTTCAGAATAAAAACCGTAACAAAAAACATTTCATGATCTTTAATTTTTACATTTAGATAAATTTACCAGCTGCATAGAAATTTCCTCACAGCTTTCTTTACGTATTGCTCAGAGCATGGGAGTGCTCCCTGACCCTGACCTCCTTTATTCTGTTAGGCTTTTAAGCAAAAGTCTCAGAGAGCCTCTGTAGTAGTTAAAGGATAAATAGGTCAAAAGAAACGACTGAATGGATGACTTCATCAATTACTGCTGCAGAAGATGCTGATGAAAACCCAAACTTTTTAAAACTGGGTTTTAAAAAGCCAGTACCTTCAGGATGCTGTGTATTATAATTCTTGGTTAAGATGAAGGTTAACAGCGTTGGGCCTCAGGCATCAAAGTATTTAACTTGAGGCACTTCCAAAGGTCAGCTATTCATACACATTTGTATGGAAAGCCAGCCATTCTTTGGTGGAGCTGCTGCTTCATCTCCAATTCATTTTGTCACAAGTTTTTTTTACTGGATGATGATTAATTATTGCAGTTCATGCATAAGTGATTTTATTCTCTTTAATAGAGCCATAAACACCAGAGAATATTTTGTAACCGTTAGACCTTCTCTTTATCTTATGTGAACTGTTCTCCTGCAGCTATCTGGTCTGAGTCTGTGCACGTGTGCGTTGGAGCATGAAGAAGTGTAGTGAGGGTTGAACTGGAAGTGACCCTAACACACCAAGGACTCAAGATAAAGAAGTTTAAACCATGTCCAGTCAGCAGAAACCTGCAATGCCACACAAGCATATATAGAAAAAAAAGGAGGAATAAATTTCTGCCAAAGAACTCAGAAATTTTTAGGTTAGTTTCAGATATTTCTAGAAAAAAAAACAAGGACATTTTCCGTTTTAAAAGTAGATTTGCTAGAAAAAAAAACTGAAAATTTTTTTTTTGATTAATTTCAGAAATTTTCTAGAAGAACTATTTCTGAGTTTCAAAATTTCTGACATAATCAAACTTATGTCTTCGCTGCAAAATGTGCTAATGAGGGAGAAACAAATTACAGTTACAGGAAAACTGTTTATCCGCCGTCATCTGTAGCCATGCTAACTAGACTGAGTATTTACAAAAGGATCTGTTCATACAGAGAAACTGCAGCCAGCCTTGCTGATAGTTGCAAGGCTGCCACCACTACCCTTGCTAGCAGTAGCAGCTAGCAAGGGGGTGAAAAAGCAGCGCCACATGAGATTGTGATTGACAGCACTCAGACCTGCCTCTGGGCTCTAATTGGTGTTTCTAGTTCGCACTTGGAGAAGGCAGAGGAGGTTGATTTTTTTCACAGATTATCTAATACCATATTGTCATGCTGTTTCAACAAATACTGTATATAAAAAGTATTTTTCATAAGTTACATACTGCAGCTTTAACACCTGCACAAAAGCTCCGCATCAACGAGGGGAAAAAAACTCTGGTCCATTTGAAGCAGACAGAAAACACCCTAAGATGCAAATTACATCTTAGATCGCCTACATGTTTGTCTGGCTGTGGGGGTAACACCAAATGTAAAAGCTAACTTTCCACATATCTGTTGGTATTTACAGCATGTGTGGTGTGTGTATCAGTGGATCCCTGCAGCATCTAATGCTGATTGGTCTCATCACGGTGCGTATCTGTTGTCAGACACAAGGGCAGAGTTGCAGAGTAAGAAATATGTCTGGAACCCTGAACCCTCTAAACATTAAAGCACCTCAGTCTGGAAGTTTACCCTCCATCATCAGCTGGGCTGAATACAAAACTATATGAGAAAAGAGAACGGCCTTGCAGGGGTGTGTGTGTGTGTGTGCCCACCCGGTTTTGTCTATTAAATGGTCTTTCAAAGAGTCCTTGAGTCTACCTGCCAAAAACAGGCCCAGCAATATACAAGGAGTTGTAAAACCTGCCAGTGTGGAGACTGTGTGCATAAATATGTGTGTGTGCGTGTGTGTGTGTGTGCGTCCACCACAATGTCAGCCAAGATCCTAACAGAGCTTTTATTCTGAGACTTGGTCTGCTGCCATGTCTCAGACATGCAAGTCTTACTGAGAGGATGGATTGGAGTGGTGAGGGAGAAACATAGGCAGGCCGTGAACAAGAGGACAATTTCATTAGTTCCATTTTCTGATTTTCCCTGAAATACACACCAAGGATAAGAAAAATCTGGTTTTAGTGCTCAAGAGAACATTTAACTCTCTGTGGTAATAAATGTATTAATCAATCAAAATAGTTTGTTGTCATCAATCGGTGTAGCAGTTAGCTCGCTTGGTGATTAAAAACTTTCCAACTGATCACACAAACGTAAATGTAACTCTGCTACATTTACTGTAGCAGAGTTAAAGTAACTCTGTTACTGTAACAGAGTTACTGGCAGACCACCAGTTTGCAGAACTGGTGGTCTGCAAACACCAGTTCCACCAGGTGTTTGCAGAGGTTTATGTTCCTCTGGAAGTGAGGAACATAAACAGTTTTGCAAAAACATTTTCTTCTGCTTATTGTAACATATTTTTCATAAAAATGAAAATTTGTCTTCCCTTTTATCCAAATTATCTGCCATGTTGGTAACTGTTTTAGTAGTGTTTTAATGTTTTTTCTCCTTTAGTTTAAAAATTGTTGAAAGTTTGAAATTGCACAGCTGGAATAGAACCAACGTAAGCGAGTCGTGCCCTATAGGTTAAAGAGCTCGTAAAGTCCACCGTTACTGACTTTATTCTTTGCTTAATAAAGTAATTTCCCTCCTGCTAAGTTTGTTTAACCTTCTGTTCTGAGTGGAATTAGTGCAGCCGTCTATTAAACATATAGCTCCCAAAACATCAATCCGCTCAGTGAATGGATGGAGCATGTCATCACTACATCCATCCATGTTGTTTTCTGCACACCCTTATCCCCGGTGGGGTTGGGAGGGATGCTGGTGCCTATCTCCAGCAAATGTTTCGGGCGAGAAGCGGGGTACACCCTGGACAGGTTGCCAGTCTGTCGCAGGGCAACACAGAGGCAGACAGAACAAACAACCATGCACACACACACACACACCTAAGGAGAATTTAGAGACAGTCATGTTTTTGGACTGTGGGAGGAGGCCAGAGCATCCAGGAAGAACCCACACAAACTCCATGCACAAAGACCCC